>CAJQUW010016275.1:0-13322 GCA_907163375.1 Prostheceraeus crozeri
CATGTGTATTTGAAAATTTGATTTATGAACAGTTTCAAAACGTCTTTTAGCCAAGATAGTAGCTGCTATTTTTGCATTTGACAATACAGCTATTCGTTAAGAAAGTGGAAGTCATTCATGCGTTTATTTTCGCTGAGATCTCGGTGCCTCTTTGTAGCGGAACTCGGTAGAAACTGATTGTACAATACAGCAGTAAGAGGCATTCAACAGGTTAACTGACATTTCGAGAACTCATAAAGATGGCATGTGAGACGGATTGATCGATATACTTGAAAGATATGAAAATGCACTAACACAGAAACGCACAAGGCAAAATAAGAAAGGAAAGTCAAAATGAATGATATGCAGACAGAAATTATGCATCAAGCAATGAACTGGAAATAATTAAACAAATATAAGTTAATTGATAGTAAAGATAGTAAACCATTCGTCGCATGTGCTCACCACAGTTCCTCCGAGAGTATTCTAATGACAAATGGGTCATGGTTCATTCGTTAATATTCTGCAGAGATTGAGAAGCGAGTGGCGGTTAAGAAGAAGGAGCTGTTTTTTTGCTTCCGTTTTTTGGAGAGCACTCCAGGCAGATTTGTGGCAGTATCGCCAAAGTCGTCGAAAGGTGTTACTATTACATCAAATTGTGTATTGCCTTTCGTATAAATCGCTTTGAGTTTTAATGCTCCGAAGGACAAGATACCTCTTCCTTATCAAAATAATTCAGTATACAATTTCATTTGCGGTTGTGGAGCAGCCGTCAGAGTGGACGGTCCCTCAGAGTTCACACAAATGAACATCTTCCGAAGTGGCTCACCACCAGTTCCAGATGACCAAGATCAACAAAGGATGCATCCTCCAGCATTACGAGACATTTGCAGGGATGCTCTATCGCACCGCTGCCAGTATTAGTAGCTTTTCTATAATCAAAAGGTGCCGTTCAAAGTTCGAACTTTTTTTGACCGAAGGTGTTGCGATAAAATATCTTTGTCCATCTTTATGTAAACAGAAACAGCAAGTTTTTCTCAGCATCATTTTGTAATTCTTTGTTTGTGATTTCATTTTTTAACTTTATTTATTTTTCTAATTTATTTTTCATTTTCTTTAATTTCCTCATATTTCCTTATTTTCTTTCTTCTACCTTCTCTCATGCTACTTTTTTCTTATGTACTTCAATTTAATTATCTTTTAACTCATTCCATTCTTTGCTCATGACATGTACATGACTTTTTGCACCGGGTTGTCAATCGCTGTCTGTTGATGCATTGTCTTTATGCTTAAGTGTTCACGTCATTTCTGTCGATGCAATGTGTCACTGTCACTTAATTGTGAGCTTTTGCCAGACTGTGATTGCCTGTGACCACGATGCAGTTCCATGTATTGCTCTATAAGGAACGGACGAAGCGACGAGCAATGATATTTTCATTTACATCATAGAATTAACGTGGCATAAAAGCATGACTCCATTTATTATGAGAATATTACATCAAATGGGCACCAATAAAGCGATTATATTTGTTTAATTATTTCCAGTTCATTGCTTGATGCATAATTTCTGTCTGCATATCATTCATTTTGATTTTCCTTTCTTATTTTGCCTTGTGCGTTTCTGTGTTAGTGCATTTTCATATCTTTCAAGTATATCGATCAATCCGTGTCACATGCCATCTTTATGAGTTCTCGAAATGTCAGTTAACCTGTTGAATGCCTCTTACTGCTGTATTGTACAATCAGTTTCTACCGAGTTCCGCTACAAAGAGGCACCGAGATCTCAGCGAAAATAAACGCATGAATGACTTCCGCTTTCTTAACGAATAGCTGTATTGTCAAATGCAAAATTAGCAGCTACTATCTTGGCTAAAAGACGTTTTGAAACTGTTCATATAAATCAAATTTTCAAATACACATGGCTTCAAAATCGTGCTTTGTGCAATATTTCAAAACACTGTTTTTGAAGATGGTTTCAAGCACGAAGCGAATTTTATACTCTTTTAAAAACATGATTTTTAAATATTGTTTTCAAACACACTTTTTAATGGGCTATTTTTTCAAGCTATGATCGATATCCCAATAATTAATGAGTATGGAATAGGACACAGCTACTTGGTATGCACCGTGATCTTTCACTTCAAGCAAAAGCATGTTAAGACAAGTGAACCAATAATGTTGCTGTAGAAATGCGAAAGTTAATTGAGAATAGCCTAAATCATCATTGAGTTGCTGCCTGTAAGTGCAAAGTATGATGGCATAAACATACGAAACGCAGTAAACTTACGAATAACATGTTGTCAATCATAGAGTCTGCCTGCCTACCTGCCTATGACTCGTGCCTGTGAGGCGTTGAGGCCGCTCTTGACACCATTCGTCTCCAAGATGGTCGGTCCAGGGCCAACTCCGATGCGTCATCCATGGAGATACCGAGTTGATTGAGATCTTCGACAACCACGTCCATCCATCGTGTGTGTGGGCGCCCTCGAGGTCTTCTCCATCCAGACGCTGTCGGATTGAAGTCGAGCACACGTTTCGTTGGCAGTTCACTAGGCATGCGGAGCATGTGCCCCAGCCAACGCATGCGCCGTTGAGCTAGAAGACGTGGTAAAGGCGGTTGGAGTGTGCGCCTGCGCACTTCGTCGTTGGTGATACGCTCTTGCCATCTGATGTTGAGTACTCGGCGTTGGCATCGGTTGTCAAAGCCCATAGTTCTTCTACCTTGCGTTTGCGGAAAGAGGCCAGGGTTTCGGAGCCATAAAGCAAAACCGAAAGAACACTCGCGTTATATATTCTCATTTTGGTCCGGTTGCTGATATTCCGATGTCTCGCAAAGAGGTCTCCAAAGTCTTCTGAGCACATCATTTGCTAGAGCTCTTCTTCGAGCCAGTTCTTCGTCAATACCACCTCGCCTGCTAATCTACGAACCCCAATAGATGAAGTTTGGGACAACTTCGCACTATGTGATTGTTGACCACTATGGACTGTGGGGGTGTGCTCCCTCACTTATCATCATTAACAATTGTCTTAGAGTAGTTGACTTGGAGGCCCAATTTCGAAGCTTCATTGACGTAGATGTTGATGGCTTGAATGAGGGAATCCATATCAGGAGCGAAAAGAGCAGTGTCATCTGCAAATTCGAGATCCGTTAGTCGGTAGCTACCCAGCTGAACTCCCTGTATCTGGTCGTCAACTTTCTTCATTAGGTAATCAATCAGACAATTGAACAATTCTGGTGCAGCTGTGCAACCTTGTCTTACGCCACTTTCAGTTTGGAACCAAGTTGAATCTTCCCCATTGACTCTGACGCAGCTATGGGAGTCTGAATGCAGGAGTTGTAGAAGCCGAATGATCTTTTCGGGTACACTGATTGAGCGAAGAATCAGCCAGATTGCATTTCTATCAGCAGAATCAAACGCAGCCTTAAGATCCATAAATGCGATGCACAGATTTCTTCCACGACGATATAGTCCGGGAGCCAGCGTGAAGTTGTGCAGGGAACGAGGTAGTACATAAAACTTTCACATAGCATAGTACACCTCTAACCTACTGCAAAACTTCGCGTCTGCCGGATCAGATCATTTGCTTTTCAGAAATAGAGAGGATAACACAATCCTATGTATTTCCAGTGGAAAAATTGTGACATTTAAGGTGTTGACTCCATTTTTTCGAATTTTTGCTCATAAAAGTTACACAAATTGGTATTTTGTTGAACTGGTTATTATAGAAATCATCTACAGATCATGATCTTTCAAATGAGTTATCATTCAGTGACAGAGGATGAAGTAAAGTGTACAAACAGACACTTTTCGTTAAAGTATATCGACAATTTTCCTGAAATTTCTATGTTAAAATTTGCAGTTACACCAACGAAAAGTGTCTGTTTGTACACTTTACTTCATCCTCTGTCACTGAATGATAACTCATTTGAAAGATCATGATCTGTAGATGATTTCTATAATAACCAGTTCAACAAAATACCAATTTGTGTAACTTTTATGAGCAAAAATTCGAAAAAATGGAGTCAACACCTTAAATGTCACAATTTTTCCACTGGAAATACATAGGATTGTGTTATCCTCTCTATTTCTGAAAAGCAAATGATCTGATCCGGCAGACGCGAAGTTTTGCAGTAGGTTAGAGGTGTACTATGCTATGTGAAAGTTTTATGTACTACCTCGTTCCCTGCACAACTTCACGCTGGCTCCCGGACTAATACTCGTGCGCCTTTTCGATCAGCAGTCGTACACTCGCTATTTGATCACTCGTACCACGTCCAGGCATAAAGCCAGCTTGTTGGGGGCGGCGGTGATGATGCATGGCTACCTTTGCACGGTTGATTAGGATACTGGTGAACAGCTTCCCTGGTACCGACAGAAGAGTGATGCCACACGATAGTTAGAGCATACTCGAGCGTCGCCTTTTCTCTTCCAGAATGGGAGGACCACGCCCTTCTTCCCAATCTTCCGGAATGGATTCATTTTCCCACACAGCGTTGAAGACGTCAGTGAGCCATTGGATCATGCAGTCGTTTCCATGCTTGAGGATTTCTGCTGTGATATTGCATATCCCAGGAGCTCTTTTGTTATGAAGCCGTTTCAGTTGCAGTTTTACTTCTGATGTGGAAATACAATCCGTGTTGCACCTTGGAGAAGGTAAGGGATTGTCAGCCACGTTGAGCAGTGTCAAATCGGTCTGTGTGGACGTACGATTGAGAAGATCGCTGAAGTGCTCTTTCCATTGGTTGAGGCACTCTTCTTTGCTTGTAAGGACTTCTCCATGCCTGTTCTTAATCTGTGTGATTTTAGTCGTCGTTCATCACGAAGGTCACGGAGTAGTCGATAGACCGCGGCAGTGTCATTTCTGGCCGAAGCGGTCTCGAGAGCGTCTGCCTTCTCACTCCAGTATCTTTCCTTGTCCTCTTTCAGTGACAAATTCCTGAGTCGATTGAGCCGACGATACTCTTGGATGTTCCTATCGAGTTTGGCCTTTCGCCTCTTTTCAACTAGGTCGAGAGATTCCGGTGAGATCCAAGGGCGTCGCGGTGGTGCTCTTTCTTTACGAAGAATAGTAGCTGCTGCGTTTTGAATCTCCGACTTAAACGTTTCCCAATTTTCGTGATCGAGGTTAGCAAGAACAGTATAACGATTTGCTATTTCAATCGAGAAGTTCTCAGCAATCTCAGAATCCTTAAGCTTTGTTGCGTCGAATCTGATATCACGCCTCTTCATTTGGCCTTTCATAGTGGCAGATGCTATATTCCACACATCTAAGCAACTTTTGAGGCTGCAGTCACATTTAACAGGTTGCTCAATTGATAAGAAATTGCAAAAAAATTGCAAAGAACAAAAGCAAACATGGGTCAATAAAGATTAAAATGCATTAAAAGTGATTTCAAAAAATGAGCATGAGGCTCAACTTATTATTTCTCAAAAAAGGTAATCGAGCTGAAACAATGCCAAAAATAGAAGTACAAAATGATGCTGTAAGTCAACATCAAATTTCAGTTTTCTAGAAATGAATTCTAGACAATTGCATGCCAAATGTGGAGAAAGCAATGACTTACGAAAATCCTGTGAGCTTGCATTCAACGTTTATTTCCGAAATCGAAACTGAGCAAAAAACAAACCAGTATATAGAGGATGAGAAATTGAGAAATTCTCAATTACAAATGAAATGCAGAGAGGCTTTAAGCAACATGATATCAACATGAGTATAACAATCTGTGATTTCAGAAGCAAATTGAAGTGAAGAACGATAAAACAATCTAGAAGCAGAAACATGTCCTAAGGCTTGACCAATTTATTTATCTATTCGGACAAGTAATAAAATTATCATAAAATTGATTGAAAAGCCATCAATGAGCAGAAATTTCTTTAGACAACACTTTGAAATTAGCAAGCTGCTCGAATTTCTTATATCTGGGGAGATGCTGCTACACACAGAAGGTCCATAGAATGAAAAAGCACGACCTCCCCTGAATAATGTTTTGATGAGAAGTACTTTCAACAAGCAATTGTCTTCAGATGATCCAAGACAACAGGAAGGAATATGCGTTCAATAGACACAGGCGAATTCAAGCAAAGTCGTACAAATTATGCCCAAGAGTTCCATAGCAGCGGAAGACGTCGCGCTTCGACCTACAATGGCTGGTCAGTATGGTCCAGAAAGGCCAAAATGAGCTTAACATAATCTAGAATGGCCGAACAAGCTAGAGGATTGCACAAAACTGCTTTGCGACTTTTTATCATGGCTTTGTGGTGATGAGCTGATGATAAGAAACATTGGACAGTGCCGGTTCGGCTGGCATAGAATAAAAATAAAATGTGCTCAAATTGTTCAAGTCAGAAGACTTCTGTTCATTCTATACATAGGAGAACTGGCATTCTGGAATCTCTTCGATTCTACGAGAAGCAGTTGTTTTTCAGCAACTGCACTACTTTTAGGACTACTCCTTCTTCTGGAATGTAAATTTGTTATTCAATTTGCAACATCCTATTTTAGTAAGGAATTCTACAGTTTCCATGCTTTCCACTTTCCTTGAGTTTAACTTCCAAACTTTTGAATGTCTAAAAATCATTCTCAGAAAAAGCCAATTTTAGAAATTTACAACCGCTTATAAACCAGTGATGAACGAATTCCCTAAGGAGCAGTGACATTGTCTGTTGTAAATGAATTACGATCACAGAGTGAATGCATGAACCACTGATTTTTCTGTCTGTAGCGAGCGTAATATTCTTTTATTTTTGCAAATTGTTCTTCAACCTTTTTTCACCCTCGTGTACCCCTAGAAAAAATGCGCCGATGGAGTACCGTAAACTGGGGTGAGTTCGGCCATTGTGGGGTGAGTTCGCCCACTTTCACAGATAGCATATTGTTTTATTTTTTACGTTGCTGGAACATCAGTTTGTCCTTTTCTTCTTTGGTGCTAACTTGCTAGTGCACGAACATGTTTTTTTGTAAATATAGTGTCTTTAGAAGGTCAGTTTATAAAAAAAATAGCGATGGAACTAAATACATCACATTTTTGCATTTTTCTGCCTTGGTCGTACTTCCTGCCAGCTGTTCTATTGGAAATACTTCATCAACTTTTAAATGTAGTGAAACGTGAGAGAGAAGTTTAATCTTGAATATAATTAGCATCAGATTTGTTGTTTCTCTGTAATTCATGAGGTGGGCCATTTTTTGTACTTGGGGTGAGTTCGCCCACCTCAGTGGGGCGAGTTCGCCCATCGTCTATTTTGTGCTTATCAATAGCAGTTTGACTTTGAAAGTCGCTTGCAGACATAGCAATTTTGCAGAGAATGTCGTACTGCGTGCTATGATGATATTCAAATTGAAATATTAACAATAGCACTTATAACTGGTGCAGCACAAACGAAGCTATATCAATGATATCGATCAAACCATAGCTTCGAATTTTCATAGTCATCATTCACGCTATGCATACGCAATGACTTATCAAAATCGAACTTGATTGTTTGAAAATTGAGTCAAAGTTAGGTTTCACTGCCTATTCATTCATCCGTTCTCAGTCATGCGCACGTACAAGCCAGTTGTTGGTGCCTCAAGACGTCGGCAATATTCTGATGATTCCCTTGATGAGGCTATCAAAGCCGTCAAGAATGGAATGTCTATTCGCAAAGCTGCTGCATCCTTCAGTGTACCACGATCGACCTTGAGAGATCAGTTAAAGGGTCGTCATCCCCCGAAGAAGTGGAGGCCAATGCGTTCTTTCTCCAAATGAAGAACGTATCATATCGCATAACATCGCTAGAATGGCTGACTGGGGATTTCCCGTGAAACCTTTTGACGTTCGAATATTAGTGAAAGGCTACTTGAAGCGTAAAAACAGGGTTATTCCAGTCTTCAACAATGGTATGCCTGGTGATGACTGGTGTAGAGGTTTTCTTCTTCGGAATCGTTCTGTTTTGAGACAGCGATTGTGCCAGAACATTTCACAGAAAAGAGCTGAATTGTCAATTGATACAATGAATGCATACTTCGAAAATCTGCAACAGGAGTTGGGTGATGTTCCTCCATCGAATATCATCAATTTTGATGTGACTAACTTATTAGATGACCCTCGAAGTGTGAAATGTATATTTCGCCGTGGTGTGAAATATCCTGAACGGATAATTAATTCAACAAAATCTTCAACGTCCATCATGTTTGCCTGCACTGCTGATGGTAAGATGCTGAATCCTTATGTAGTTTACAAAGCCGAACATCTACACGAACAAATGGATACAGGGAGGGCCCAGAAACTGATACAGATCGCTCCCGATCTGGTTGGTTTGATGGTGTGTGCTTTAGTGACTGGTTTGAGAGCGTGATTCTACCATTCACAAGGAATTTAGATGGCCACAAAGTCATCATCGGTGACAATCTTGCTTCACATTTTTCTCGTGATGTGATTGAGAAGTGCTTGGAGAACGATATCGCATTCGTTTGTTTGCCTCCAAACCCAACCCATTTGTGTCAGCCGTTGGATGTATGTGTTTTTGGCCCTATGAAGAGATATTGGCGAGCTGTGCTTACTGAATGGAAATCGAAAGAAGGACGTAAATGCAGTGCGATGCCCAAAATTTGGTTTCCACGCCTCCTCGATCGACTTTTGGTGAGACTATCACCAACCATTCAAGATAACATAGTAAGTGGGTTTCGAAAGTGTGGCATTTACCCCGTCAACAAATATGAAGTTATCTCACGAATTTCCCGCACTCTTTCAAGTGATCAACAAAGTGAAGTGCGTGAAGCTGTTTCAGGAGTTGTGTTAGATCGTTTGAAAGAGCTCTCGACGCCCCCAAAGAAGAAAGAGAAAGCTCAAAGTGCAGCCAGGCAAAAGTGTCACTGTGAACGATATCATGATGGAGAACTCTGACAATGAAGAAGATCAAGATGGAGACAATGTGAGTGTGATTGATGAAACACATGAAGCACATTCCTTGCCTACGGAACCTTTGGGACTTCCAAGTTTTGAAGTTGATTCATTTGCTTTGATTCGGTTTATTTCTGATGGTAGGCCCACTGGTACTGCCTACCATTACATCGGAAAAGTCTTTTTAAAAGTGAATGATTCCACTACAAAGTTTTCTTTCCTTCGGCGACATGATAACTACTTTGTTTTTCCAAACATCGTAGACGAGATGCCTGTTGACAACAGTCAAATTGTTCAAACTTTAACTTCGCTCACTATTAATCGTGGTCGTTACACATTCCTTGATAATTTTGTTTCTACAAGCGTTCGTTGATAGTGTCTACCTGTCTTGTGTTCAATGATTCGTTCGTTTTTGTTTTAGATTATAGAATGGGTATTTTGGACTACAAAACTGTTTTTAATTGAATGATAAACGCTTCTTCCAATCAATCTATTCAGTATTGAATGCAAGAAGAATCAAAGTTAAATTAATGTGTCAAAAATAAGATAAAATGTCAAATGAAAATGTTGAATTATGTAGGGATTAATTGTAGTTATATGCACTACAAACATGAACCAAAATGAGTATAATGCAGTTCTAAAGAATTTCATCAGTCATAATAAAAAATTCGTTTGCGATTTCATCAAATAGGCGAACACACCCCACTCTATGGGGTGAGTTCGACCGGGTAAATAAAGATATCTATATCAAACAAGAACGACATATACAAATTAATTGCTATAGGATATCATGGGCATGGATAAGACCGTATCAAATCTATATTCATTTCGGCTGCATAAGAAACTGAGCAATTAATATTTTGAATGAAGTGTTTCAAAGTGGCCGAACTCACCCCAGTTTACGGTAGTGTTTGAAGTGTGGTAAATTTTCGGTAAATTGCCAGTAATTTACCGGTAAGATTGAAATAAATTACCGACACACAATTGTTCATTTTTCGGGGTTTCCTCATTATATTTTGCTATGACAAAATTTCATTTCCAATACACTCACAATTCTCAGGTAGCCTAAAGAATTTAGAGTTTCTTAAAATTACTAAATCATAGCTATCATCCCATTTCATCATCTCTTTGATATCATAATGCACATGCACTCCATGCTTCATATCAGCCGCTCCTCGTATGAGTCAGTTCATCATTTAAATGGTGATTTGCATTTAAAGCTGCATGCATGCTGCTTCGGAAAAGGTGAAAATTTCCCAAATGTATAAAATTCAATGGAATAGAATATAGAATGGAAACGAGCTTTATTGAAGTGACGTTCCGTCAGCAGACTTCAGTGCCACTTTACAACAGCTGAGGATGCCTCACGAAGGTTTACATGCTAGGAAGCTACAAGCATATCTGAAATATATATTGATAATACGTGACTGAATGAATATACGAGTGATAGAATAACTGAATTCCTAGTACCCTCCTAACCCTTATCCCCTTTGTATATTTACATTTCATCAATTTGCGGCTTCCAACCTCGAATGTTAAAGTGATATGTAACGGCTCAAGTAAGAGTGCAAGTTTTGCTCCGAATCAACAAGCTTAGGATTTTAGCATGTACCATGCTATACCGTGATTCTCATAGTCACAGAAATGCATGAAAGAGTAGCCTACTACTACTTTTGTGTAGACTTATTTGATGTCTAAATGTAAGATCTTTATATAATGCATGATTGCGTAGACCTATACGACTTAACGAAGCACATTGTTACGTTTCCACTATTTTGTAGATCAGCGCAGGGGAACTAGCAGCAAATGTAGGCTACTCATATTTTACTAAACAACATTAGAAAAAAACAAATGAGAAAATTCTCCGATAATTTAGTAGGTTTGAATGGGGCTATGTAAGATACATGGATGAAGTCAAGACTGTTGCATAAGTTTATTTTTCATGCTACTTTTGACTTATGACCGTTGCGATTGCAAACTCCTTAGTTGAGATGCAAATATTGATGTTTTGTGGTGAATTTGCATAAATTGATATGCAACACTGGACCAATGACAACATACTAAAACAATAGTTCAAAAACATGTAGCGTTCATACACAATTACGCAATCATAGCCTTCTTAAAATGTTCAAAAATTCAGCCGCTGTACATGAAGTTACCCTCGACAAATTCTGCGTGCGTACCTAATGGATTCAATAGTGTATTATCAATATCATATCTACGCTTCTGCCCAGGATAGTTCGGTTAAATTAAAAAGAAGTTCGACTCTGTATTTGTATAGGTCTAATTATGGATGACATTAAAGGGAAAAGTTGCATTATTGGAAGTTATGTTAGTAATAATAGTTTGCCTTCAACCATACAAGAAATTTAGTAGCCTATGAAGATTGCTCACACTTCTATTTCGCTGCATTAATCTTTTCTACAACAACTTTATCAAACATGCATGTAAAGGAAACACAGAATGGTTAGATTCTGTTTGTGCTGCGACATTCACGCTGGACTTCACATGCTTTATCAGCCTTATAGTACATCAAGGATTCCAACAGCAACGCTAGATATCAAGGAACTAAAATAAATGCTTAAAATATAGTCTGTATTAATCCTCTGGTAACAGAAATAAAAATGACTTAATCAGCACTTATGTGAAATAAATAACTCTATAAAATTGAAGATAGTAGTGGAGAGAAGTCAGTGAGAAATTTGATGTGATATTTCATCATAATGAAATCTGTCTGTCATCAAATTTCTAGACTCTTCCACAACCATCTGAAGAACATAATAAATAACCAGGGGTCTTTTAAGATCTCTCTATGTGTCAAGAATAGCATCAACCTTTCAAACAATATACAAAGTGATGTTCAACATTTGAGTTCCAGTAAGCACTAGAAACTTAACAATAAAGTAATACCCTTGTAGTGGACGGAATACGGGAAAAGGAAACACTACGATAAAATGATGATGACTCGTCATAGAAATAAAATCTTAAGACACGACAAAATATCAAATCACGTCTCCTTTTGGTGGTGGATCAGTGCAGATATGTAATGCGTACAGTTTATGAGAATCTCTCCATCGATGCCAAGATCGAAAATGGAAGGAAGTAATGATAATGCACCAAATAAAATATATGAACATGAGGAGAGACGTCAAGCATATCAACAATGTCATTTCAGTCCGCATATCAGGTCTACGACGAAGATTGATTGCAGATTTCATAGACATCCAAGAACAAGCACAAACATAGGAGTCAACAATAAAAAGCAACAATATCAGAAAGTTGCTTTTGAAAATACCTTTGCATCTATGATTCAAAAACCATTTACGAATCGAAGGATATGTAACATTTGTTTTATAACGATAATCACAAATTTCACAATTTCCAATGTGTCGAATATTCATCCATTTTTGTAGGCATGGTATGTGTACAAGTCCGATTGTACCAGTACAATAACAAGGAGATATCAATTTTTCAACTGATTCGTTTTCTAAACAAATGCGGGCATCGGCGTTCTACAGAACCATCATTATCCCTTTCATCTGCATCTTCTGGAAGCACTTCTTCTGTGATCGCCGCATCAGAGCTCCTGGAATTGCATGAAATAATAAGAATTCAGTTTTATAGCAAAGAAATGAATTTAATGATGAAATTGTACGAAATTATTGTTCATTAGAGTCCATGTTAAAGTCCAGGCAATTTTTGACAGACAATCACAGACCTGCTCGCCAGTAAAAAGTAGGACATGCATTTGATCAAAAGTATAGAAAAACAAAGTAAAGTCTAGGTGGACACATTTATTGACTAAAACAAGTATGAAAAGGGTCTGTCATATCGCGTGTTCCCCTATGATTTCGAATGTAGTGTTGAAGTCGTCTAGACTCACTGTTACTACTATGCTGAATAGCCTCTTGAGGAATCTGTAAGCACTGGTTACACAATCTCTCCAGAAGCTAATGAAAAGTTGACGAAAGTAATGAGTACTCTTGTTGAAGTCTTCGCTGAAGAATGTCCCACATTTGTTTTATTGTTGATAGGACCAGGAATTCTTCAAGGCCAATCAATCCGAAAACATTGCAGTACACAGTAACCGTGTTGACAGAAGGTGGCGGCATGTGCCTAGCGCTGTCTTGGTTTGAAAAGTCAGTTCAAGTTCTTTCACATGTTGGAATAACGGCCGCAGTCATTATCGGTCACGATACTTATCTCCAAGGGGGGCGTACCGAAGATGAGCGGCGGTTGGGCGGCCGTCCACCCCTGCAAAGTTTTGAGATAAAATTCAGAAACAAGCTAAAATAGGCATTGTCGCTTTAGATGATAGCCTTATATACGGGGAGGTTGTTCATGATCGAGGATGAGAAAAAAAATACGCACCTGCCTTTAGTAACGGCTTTAATAAAAAGTTGTTGCTATAAAATATTTTACACGGCACTATTTTGATATAATTATATTATTATTATTATTA
>CAJQUW010016277.1:0-14364 GCA_907163375.1 Prostheceraeus crozeri
TGTGATATATTCTCATGAACATTATATGTTTGTTTGAGTGCATTCAGTTTTATAATATACGTCAGTTAACGTATCACGCTTGACTCAAGCTTGTTTTGCCTGTCATCATGTATACGGCTTAGCGTCACATTTGGCGGTTTGCGATCAGGATTTTGATTTATTTGCTCATGAATGTATTAATTGTTATTGATCCAGAAGTTCTTAATGGATCGTTCATATGGTAAATCCCCCAAGAGACCTCCCCCCCCCCCCCCCGGAACATAACAGGCAATTCCCAAAGATTTCGAAGAGTGGCTGCTGACTTTTGAAAATTATTTGACAGACGTTCAGAATAGGTACGACTTTAGACTACACAGAAACACGTTTTCTTTTGAACTGCATCGGCGGGGGATGCATTGAAAATCATTTCTGGCTTGTCTTTACGATGTTTCTACAAGATCCATATTGAAAACTTACGAGATGCTTTGAAATCAACATTTTTATTCCAAAAAAAAGAATGCTGACCTATGAGAGATATCAGTTTGTTAAGATGGTCCATGATGGACAACGTTATGTCTTTTGTTAATGATTTGCATAGACAAGGCAGATTATGTGAGTTTGACGATGCGAAAACAGATAGCATATACAATCAGAATATTAGAGATCAGTTTGATTCCTTGGATTGGTACGTCTGATCAGGTTAAGGACTAGCACTGTGTGATCAGAAAAATCAAACTGGACACTAGATAAGGCTATTCAGTTGGCCGTTGCACATGAAAGCGGTAACATAAAGGCTGAAACAAAATAAGAAACAGCAGGTGTGACAACAACGTCCACGGAAGTTCTCTCTTTGACTGCTAGTCCTCGACCGTCTCGTTCCAAAGCTCGGATCTCTCGTTCTCCGTCAGTTCAACATGACCGTGAAGTTCATTTTTCCTTTTCAAACAACGGCAGACCTGTTTGCAATTATTGTAAAAAAGTTGGACACATCAAGAAAATTGTTTTTTGTTACGTCGGAAACAGTACAGATCTAGGTCTTCGTGACAGTGAGGATGACTACAGGCAACGCAGTTGTAACCCCAAATCCGTCAGTTCAATATTTTCTGTTACGAATTTGAGTCGTGAGAATACCTCAGTTGATAGAGAAGGAAAAATTCGAAGAGTCGAGTGCTCTTTTATGACAGTCATTTAGTCGGACTGGTTGATGGTGGTGCGACAATTAGTTTAGTTTCCCGCAAATTTATGAAACAGTTAGGTTTGAGACTCCGGGAATGGTACCTGTCACCACTCAGCAACTATGGGTAATGGAAAGCTAGAGCGACTTACCGGCATGCAATACAAGGTCCACTTTCTGTTGGTGGTATCACAATTGAAACTTATCTTTACGTGGCAGATTGGGTACCAGAGTCGGCTTGATTGTCTTCTTGGTATGAATGTTTTGAATAACTTTCGCAATTTGAAGTATGAACGAGACCGATCAGATCTAGGAACTTAGTATTGGCAATCAGCTCAGTACCTAACTTGATGCAAGAATATAAGGACGTTTTCGATAAACCTTTGAAGGAAGCCTCATATAATGGTGAATATCACCCCTATCATCAATCTTCAGGAAGATTAGCAAGCCTTTTCAATCAAACATAAGGATATTTTCCCTACTTGACGAAGCTGTATGTAAGGAACAGATTGAATATCTTCTCTCCGAGGGAATCATTCACAGGTCGAGGTCATCATGGCGTCATATGCCTGTTGTTGTTTCTAAGCGGTCTGGAGGTCACCGTCTCGCAATCGATTACCGTCCTGTTAATAGCCAGACAAAGCTAGATGCTTTCCCCACATATAATGTTGTAGAGTTGATCCAACGTATCGGAGGTAGCAATTTTTTCTCGACACTTGATTTTTCTCAATTTTACTTCCAGCTTCCCCTTGCTAAACATGACCAAGAATATACAGCTTTT
Source organism: Prostheceraeus crozeri (assembly GCA_907163375.1). NCBI lineage: Eukaryota > Metazoa > Platyhelminthes > Polycladida > Euryleptidae > Prostheceraeus > Prostheceraeus crozeri. The sequence continues at coordinate 1,935 of CAJQUW010016277.1, forward strand.
TATGCGTTCGGAGAGTTGTACGAGTTCAAAACCGTTGTCCTTTCGGTTTAAAAAATGCATGTGAGTTTGTGTAACCGCGTAATGAGCCATGTTTTTAAGGGAATTAATGGCATTTGTGTCTAACCTCGATGATGTGCTTATCCACGCTCCAGATATAGAACAACATGACCAAGGTTCTGCAGGAAGTCTTTGAAAGAATTCGCGAGTTCAATTTAACTCTAAACCGGAAAAAATGTGCATTTTACAAGGATTCAGTGTCCTTTCTTGGGTTCCACATCCATGATGGGAAGATAAGACCTGACCCAGAGCGCACCCAAGCTGTAACTAATTTCCCAACACCATCGACTATTAAACAGCTACAGCGATTCTTGGGAATGGGAAACTTTTTCAGGAACTACGTTCATAACTATTCCACTCTGACTAGCGAGCTTTATGATCTTGTGAAAGCCGAGAAATTTATGTGGACTAAATATGCATTAGAATCGTTCAATCGAGTTAAAGACGAGTTATCTAAATGCATACTTGATTTGCCATTGCCGGATGAGAAACTCTATTTACATACCGATGCTTCTGATGGCCATGTTGCCGGCTGTCTCATGAGCTCTAAGAGACAACCGCTTTGCTTTATCAGCAAGAAATTGGATGACACTCAGCGACGTTGGAGCACACTTGATAAAGAGGCATATGCGAATAATCTGGTCGATTCAGAAGCTGAGAACATTTCTTCATGCCCGCCAATACACAGTGCTTAGTGATCATAAACCCTCTCAAATACCTATTTGAGACTAATTGCTGTATCTGCAAAAGTACACAAATGGAGGATAAATGTTTCCGATTTTACATTTGACGTACAGTATATTCCTGGAGAAGATATGTGGTGGCCGACACATCTTTCTCGTATTCAACTCTATAGCCGAAGTCGACGATGATATAAGAAATTAGACTGACGAGAGGAGAAATAAGTAAGAGTCAGTTGTCTGATATTGAATCGCGGTGAGTTGATCTCAGCTATTCAAAAAATGTATAGTCGCAAACCACTTAATGTCAGGTGATTCACTCTGGTCAGTGCGAAAGAAGTGTACCATTTAATGATGAAGGAATTCTTTCTTTTTGGTAGAAGACTATTCATACCGTCTCATCTCCGTTGTAAGATACTCACTTCTGCTCACTATGGACATCAAGGAATCGAGCCAATGCTCTCTAAATTGACAGATTCGTTACTTTTGGCCTAAGATGAAGACAGATGTCACAACCTTTATAGGAAAATTGCAGAATATTTTGTTCCTTGACAACAACCCCGCTTTGTCAGCGCCCACCTAAAGCCATATCTACTAGATGCCCCCCATGCAAATGCTAGCAGCGGACTATATAGGCCCTCTACCCTCAGACGAAGGATTTAAGTACATGCTTGTTATTATCGACGCATTTTCAAGATTCCCTGAAGTGTATCCAGTGAAAGGATATGTCAACAGAAACCCTTGTAGCTAAGTTTAGGGACCTTTTTGCCCGCTATGGATTCCCCGACTCTCTTCTTACCGACAGGGGTACACAATTTCAGAGCAGACACTTCTGGAAATATCTTCAGAATTTCCAGATCAAGAAGCTTTCAACCACAGCTTATCGCCCTTCATCGAACGGATTGTGCGAGTGGTTTAATGGAACAATTCAACGGAAGATAAAGTCCCTATTTGTGTGAACGTGACTTGCCCCCGAACAAGTGGACTTGTGTTCTGCCCACTGCACTTCTTGCGTACAGAAACGAAAAACATTCGACGACCGGTTATACGCGTCTGAACTTTTCTTGTCTTTTCCGAGTGAAGGGACCTTTCCCTTCCTCCTCTAAGTGATCGCTTCATCGACATACACTCAGATTCCTCAACTGCAGGCGCACAATATTGTGAAAAGAAGGAGGCGCGCGAACGATTACCGATTTTACGCAACGATCGGTCCATTCCCCTCAAGGAAACGGAAGTGGTCATCAAGTCACCCTCGGTTACGACGAAGTTGCAGCCCCCTGGAAGACAGGTGTCGTGGTGGAGCAGGTGACCACGCCCCCACGTCGTTCGCGTGGACGTGGATGGCAGTGTTGATCGAATTTCCACTGCTCGTGTTTCACCAATACCAAGTGTCGAAAATCCTATCGACGGACTAACCTCAGTGCCTTCGAGTGAACATTCAGAGCAAAACGGGGATAGAGACATCGTTGATGTCGCGTCTGATTCAGCCCCGACTCATCTCGCACGGTCAGTTAGACCGGTTCGCAACCGACGACCCCCAGCTTACCTAAACGATTACGAAATTGCCATAGATGACTGATATGTAAGAATACATGCTAACTTTATTAATCATGATCTTTTGTAAGGGGCGCGTGTGATATATCTATGAACATTATATGCTTGTTTGAGTGCATTCAGTTTTAAATATACGTCAGTTACGTATCACGCTTGACTCAAGCTTGTTTTGCCTGTCATCATGTATACGGCTTAGCGTCACAGCCAGCCTCCACATAGAAATAGATTGTTTATCTGAAGTTGACTAGAACAGAAATTGACTCAAGGTCACGGCACATCCGGGGGAACTAAGTTGGGACATGAACCACCAATGACAAGCTTGGATTTACACATGTGACTGATTGTAACCCAATGATACCGTCGTTGACGAATATATCTAAGTGAGAATGCATGCGATCTTCGTGTCACTATTGTTTATTGCATGAAGCTATACTTCCATTCTAGAGGATTTATTGTTATCAATTTCCATTATCCTCCATGTGCCTGTGTTAAAGCAGTGCCCTCCTGGCTAATTCACGCTCTAAACAGCTGATCCAGTGGCCTTATTCTAAAAAGAATTGGGAAAAATTAGCAAAGGAAAGATGTTACCAGATTGGAACATGCGAGGGAGGAGAGACATCAATCAATTGGAGTAATTCACTTATGAGATATATTATCTTCATAAATTGAGTCACAAAATGAAATTGAGGCGTTGATAGCTTTCTGGAGATCCCCTTGTGTCAGATGGTAGCAGATCTCTTCAGTGTGTCACATTGACCTCGCTATCTGACATGAACTGTTTTGAACAGTCAACTGAATGGTTGCGAAATGCCGTGCTTAGAGATAAAACACTCAAGTGCTTATCAATCTCAAATTAGCAAGTCTGATGACTCCGCTGATCCTTCAAAGTTCAAATCTATTTTATTGTCCTCCTTTAAGAATAAGATTGCGGAAATGAATCAGAGGAAACATAACATGATCATGGGAACAAACAGCACATGGTGCACCATCATGACAGTTCTGTCGATGCGTTTTCTGTAAATTAATAACTATAGTCAATTATATATTCCCAAATGCTACCTTGAACAAGATGAGGAAAGAAGCACTGATGAAGACAAATATATGTCACAGTTTGAAAAATGTATTCAAGGATTTATTGCAATGTCCGCCAGCTGCCGGTGTACCAAAACAGTTATTTGCAGGAATTTCCCCACATTCATCGTTATTAGCTGCAACAAACCATCGAATTCTGTTATTTTCATAATATTGAAGAACTAATACGGATGAGGCTGAATAGAAGGACTGATGAGGCCCAGCAGGCGAAAATATGTCTCGTGGTGGCTACATCGGATTGGTTGAGACAAGGTTGCTGCTTCGGTTGCTTGCCCAAACCCAAGCCCAGACCTTGAAGACGAAGTAAAATTTCTGCTGCAAGTCTGTGCAAGTCCATTACTTTCTGTCTCTCTCGGTTTCTTGCAATGCTTTTCGACACTAGTTCACATTTTCCATTGAGTATCTAACCTGCTACTGTATTGCTACCTTCACCCAGTCACAGCGCTAGGCTGTGGACCTGGATCCTCTCAAGAAGAGCCAGTCAGTCACAGATTCTTGGAAAAGAGGGAATAGAATAGAATAGAATAGGCTCTTTATTGTTTCACAAGTGCGGTGAAATCATTACATAGCATAATCAAGACAATTAACAATTAAAAACGTCCATAGCGAATAAAAGAGTTCGAATATCTGCTTGTCTTCGCAAAGGGTGCTCTTAATACACAAGTATTGCGCGACGTCGGGAATCTTTCTTCAAACATAACACGAAGTGGATGGTCACACGACTTTACGATGTTGTCAAACAGTCTGTTACAAATACGATTAGTGGCATCTTCAAAGGTACAAAACTCATAATCAGAAAAATACTTAGCTGTTCTTCGTTCTACGCGTAAAATTTTGTGAAGCAAATATTGAGGTACGTTACAAAAACCAGGAAAACTGTACAATAAAACGAGCGTACAAAAGCAACGTAGCATTTATGTACAATGGGCGAAGGACAACCAGCTACGTCTAAATTTCGCAAGATGAAAAATTTTTATAAACATTTTATTATATAACTATGTCATTTATATGCAGGTTCCAGGAGAAATCGGAAGAGACCGTAACACCAAGCAAGCGTAGGGAAGACACTGTAGACAAAGAGGCCCCATCATTCGTCTGAACACTGACGATATTCAAGGACCTCTTAGTGACATAGTTCATGACACAGCTCTTTTCACGATTCAAGCTGAGGCCAACTGATTCAGACCAAGTCTCGAGGTACAAATCTCGAGGTACAAATCCCCTAAATGATTTCTATTTAGCATGCCAAACAGGTTGAATGGACTTCAAAGTCACTTAAAAGTGACTACAAGAAGCTGTTGACAAGATTGTTGTATGAATGTAATGCAGCTCAAATACGTTTGAATTTTCCTTCAAAAGTTACACATTCTAATGTGTCTGTGAAATGCTTTTCTACATTTCTACATGTAAGTAGACTTTTCATTCCCAAACACTTCAAATGATTAAGAAAAAACAAAAATAACAACTTAAATGTGCTATTACTAACATTCACAATAAGTGCATGTATTATCAGTAGTACCATTCGAATTCTCAATGCTTTATTCAATGTCTACGGTATAATGGATGGTCCTGATATGATTCTTAAACTAATACTTTTAAGGCACTGCACGCGTGTTGGAATTCGATTTAATTTGTTGACAGTTATCAAACAAAATGTTTAAAAAAATGAGCTCACTAACTTTGGCATTACCTTCCAAGAATCCTTACGAAGGGATATTGAAATCCTTGCGATGAAAGCAGCTCAGAAAATAACAACACTTAAAAATATGCAAGTTCAAGTGCATTGCAAAACAAGAACTACTTCGGGGCTTGAAGTTGACAAATAATGCAGAAATGTTCACTTCACTATTTAAGTCACTTGTCGAAAGATAGTTTATCCATGCACAAGCGTGACAAAGTACTTGGGATACTTTTGACCTGATGACCCTAAATTACGTTTTTTGGTTTTTTGGTTTTTTTTGTTTGTTGTGTTTGGTTTTTAGTTGGTTTTTATTTTTTTTTTGTTGTTGTTTTTTGTTTTTCTTTTTTTTTTTTGTTATTTATGGAATGAGTTTTGATATTCTCGTCGATATTAAATTCAATTGTGAGAATTGTAAATGAATATTGAAATAAAAACCACGCAAAAGTAATCGTTAACAGGGATAATTCTCATCAATCTTAAAAAGTGGTCATTGAAATTTGATTTGAAATTGGGGAAAAAAAAATAAGGGATTTCTCAAATCAAAATATGATCAAGCCAATGCGTTAAGTTTTTGTCATGCATGAATCCTTACTTTTCAAAAGTTTCATGTGCCCTTTCCACGTCGCACTGCAATGTTGTACAATTACTACCATTAATTAGATATCACTATTATTATGATTAGACTGATTGATAGACAACGAACTTTATTACGTAAGACATAATGCTAGAAAGCTTCAAGATCTTTTTACAATAATAAAACAAAATTAATTAAGATTCACAAAATATTAAAAGAAAGTCATACTGGCTGATGATGATCTGCAAGGACTCATGCATGAGAAAGTTCTTGACATATTTCTTAAAAGTAGGCAGAGATCCCATTGAGTGAAATTCGATGGTAGCTTGTTCCATACTTGAGGTCTATGAGACGCAAAATGCGCTCTTGAAAGGTTGCACCTTGGTTTCTTGAGAACATTCTTCAAACTGGAGCAAAGACGAGAACGGTTGAGTCAACATACAAGAGTCAGACGCTCCGACAAGTAGGAAGGAGCTTCATGGTGATGACACTTCAACACTAGAATCAGAAGTCTCAAGTCAATACGAGAACGGGGTGGTAGCCAGTTCAGCCCTTCCATAAATTGAGTCACGTGAGATGATCGACGAAGGTTGTCTACCAGGCGAACTGATGCATTTAAAACACTTTGAAGGCGGTAAGACAGCTTATTCGAGTGACCGCCAAGAGTAGCGGCACAATAGTCAATGAGTGGAAACACGAGAGCAGGCACAAGGTAGGCAGCATCGCTGCGAGTCAATGACGCCATATGATGAGAATAAGTCAAGCAAGCCACCATTTACATCATCAAGACGCTCAGCATGAATATTGAAGTCACCGGCTTGAGTCGCAAACAATTAAAGAATCCTGGTCAGTTCGACAAAAAACAGATTCTTGAGAGACCCTGTTCGATATATGAGAATCATTACACAGGACGATGATTTTCACGAGCACGTGGACGCGCCTTTTTAGCTACATGAAGACCACAAGAACGCTTTCTATGTATCATCATTGAACTCCATATGAAAAGGGAAATGATATAGGACCATCAAATTTCAAAATTTGATATTGATCACAGTAACAGCTAGAAGTTGAACAGAATCACCACCTACTGCTGACCAGATTTGACTTATGAAATGGCGCACGATAACTTTACCAGAGGAATGGCAATTGGGATGATGCGTTGTGGGCAAAGTTCTACAACTGTTGCGAAAGAATTGAAAATTTCAAGGGTCGTTGTATTGAGGTGGTGGTGTCGTTGGAAAGCAGAAGGAAATGTGGAAAAGAAGAACGGATCAGGAAGACCAAGGGTATCATCCAAGCGGACAGATGCACGCTTAGTTTTAGCTGCTAAAAGAAACAGATTTGTGTCCGTCCCGAAGCTAATTGTGTACTGAAGGTTGCTGGGAACGTTGCCTGTAGCGTTCGAACTGCATATCGAAGATTGCGAGAAGCTGGTATACAGTCTCGACGACCCGCTGTGAGAATTCCGCTGAGCCTGGAACATCGAAGGAGACGAGTGACGTGGTGTCAAGGTCATCAGTCGTGGAGTGACAGTCAGTGGGAACGTGTGCTCTGGACTGATGAATCGAGGTTTACTCTCGATTTCAACGATGGTCGGATTCGTGTTCATCGCTTGCCAAGTGAACGATTTGCTCCATGTTGCGTCAAAGAACACGACCGGTACGGCGGCGGTAGTGTCATGGTTTGGGCTGGTATCCTGGCACAATGGAAAAACCAACCTGCAATCGTAGTGAAAGAAACATTGACAGGACAGCGATATGGCCGACGAGATCCTGACGACCGGGTCGTGGTTCTCCAGCAGTGACATTCGAATCAATTGATTTTTCAGGATGACAACGCAATGCCTCCATCGCGCTTCAGTGGTCTCTAACAGGAATAGCAAGCAGTGGGAATCCCAACCTTGGGAATGGCCCTCACGTTCTCCCGACCTCTCCACCAATCGAGCACTGCTGGATGAACTCTTGGTCGCAGAGTGAGGGAGATGTGTACAACCGTCACCCACCAGTGAGTTCTTTAAAGATGTTGGCCGACAGACTGATCGAGCAGTGGAACCTCTTAGACCTGGCATTCATCCAGCGACTGTGCTCATCCATGCCCTCACGCATCGATGCCTGTTTGGATGCTCGCGGTGGTCACACCCGTTTCTAACTTAAGTTGATAAAATCATAAGTATCAAATTAAATGTTTTTGAGTAAAGCATGCGAGTTCTCCTTTTACAAACAACAAACAAACGTACAGTACAACCAAGTTTAAGTCATAAGTACTCATATCAGGACTTGTTTCATTCTTTTTGTCACTGAGTATATATTGAATAGCATATAGTGATTGAGTTTCATTGTCACTTGAATTGGCCTGATCGTTATTTCGCCTGTACAATGCGAAAACCAAAATTCTTTATGCAAAACTTAATAAGCGTAACTGTTACAGACAATATGCCGCGATAACGTCTCTCATTTTGAATAAACTTCAACATTTTTTCCTGTTTCGTTTGTCTGAACAAAATTGACTTTTCATTTATGAAAAATTATTCAAATTTCACATGGTTTTTCATGTTGATAAAGAATTGAAATATTGAAATATATAAAAATATAAAATCGTCATTTAGGTCGTGATTCGTTTCTGTCCTCGTTATAAAATGATGATTCTGTTCTTCTCTTTTTTTTGAATCTTATTTTTCTTGAATGACTTGTTCTATAAATTCCTCTATCTGATTGCCGTCAGATTCCGGATTTGTAGCAGCTAACTCTGCACTGAGTAAGGCCTCATGGTGTGCGTCTGTGTCCGCAGTCACATCTGCCTCGGAAGGCCAAGATGGTTGCTTGTCTTCTCTTTTTTAGAAGATTGGTTGCTTGTCTTCTCTTTTTTAGAAGATTTGTTGTTTGTCTTCTCTTTTTAGAAGATTGGTAAATTGTCTAAACGGTGCATTATACACTGTATGCATGATGTGTATGTATTGTAGTTTAACTGAAACATTTATTTCAAGGTTACCAGCACTGGTATATGCAATAAACGTAGGCCCCCTACATGGATATAAATTATTGTCGTCAAATAAAATGATTTAGAGTATATCTTGCTAAATCATGCAGAAGCGTGGTGCACTAAATCCCCAAACACTCCAATTCTACAGGTTCCACTGTATTAGACACCATAAAAGTTCAAGTCAAGTCATTCTATTGTCGATGAGTGGCAACTGCTTACTATGTACATGGACGACTTTGTATGTGCTGCCATGTTCTTTGTGTATGATAAATGTGCATATTGTGCATTTACTGTATATTTATGTAACACACAACTAAGATTATTGCATATTGAATTTGTGGTAAAGAGGTAAGATCATTCCAGGGTAAACACTAAGTATTGAGAGGATGATTTTATATTGCCTTTTGAGTACCTTAAAGGAGCCCATTGGCGATTATCACGTTTTTCATCAATACTTTACAGGATCTATATTGCTTTTCAGCACAAGACTCAGCCACACATGCCACTGCTTCATTGGACTATTATAATAATAATAATAATAATAATTTGTATTTGGCAAATTTACATAAGATACACAACATTCTTTTTTGATCTGTTTATGGGTGACAAATACAATGGCCCTTTATAAGGGCTGCATGGATGGAACGAAAAAGTTCCATACATATTTCGGCGGTAATATGTATCAATATTCGTTTAAAAGAAGTAATGCTTGGAACTTCATTCTCATCTGTTAATTGATTCCAGTGTGAAACAAGTCGTTGAAAAGAAATGGGGAAATACACTTTTGTAACTAGGCAAGCTTTGGGTGAATCTTATAATTGTTACTTCGGGTACATTGCTCGGGAATAAAGAATAAAGTTGTTCGAAAGGGGGACATTAACCATGTTGTTAATATTTTATATAAATAATATGAGCTTGTAGGAATAACGGGGATCTAAGAGAATACAATTGGAGTCGATGTAGGCGATAGATAGTAAGATTTCGTAGTCAAGAAGAAACGCGAAAACGCCTTTGAACTTTTTCGATTTCCTCGAAGTATTTTTGATGTGGGGACAAAAAAGGGGGGGGGGAAGAACGTCGGTAGCTCAGATGGGGGTGGGTGGACTGTATCGCCATGTAAATGTGAGGTCCTCTTTGGCAATATTCTCGATATATCTCTGATGTAAATGATCATAGAAAACCAAACTCCAATTCACTCCCAAATTACGTGCATAGTATCCTCGCTCGAGCGACTTGTCCACTCACGCCTGTTCTCACGCGCTTGTAATTGTGATGAGGACGATCTTTATCAAGACAGAATGGACGACTCTCCATCATCACGAACTCCTGCGCCCCCGACAACCCACCCCCTCTCACCACCGCTAAGTCCTTCACATCCTTTGTCATACAAAGGTGTATCGATTAGCTTTGGTTTTTTAATTTCCCATATGTGGTATTTCCAACTGAAAAGGAGAATGCAAGGTTGAGTCCAGATCACGAATCATCGGAAGTATCAATATAGGATTATGTTGGTAACATAGTAGAGATGGGAAGCATTTTCACCAAAAGAAATAGATTTTCCTTGCTTGCTGTTTCAAATGGAAGTCTATTCTGGGAGCGACCATTCAAAAACACGATTAACGTCATCTTGTATAAGATGTCAATGTTGTGTCAAAGTATCACATGACGATCGTAAGCCACATAGAATTTGACAATCGTGGAATATGTAAGCATTTATGAGCTCAAAGATAATTCATCAAGATCATTGAAAACAAGACAAACAAGATGGGACCCAACACAGATCCTAGTATAATCACTACGAATATCTTTGTTATTGATGATGAAAGGGAGCTACGGAACCCGAACTTGCTTGTTTGCGGTCTTTTAGGAAGTTCTGAAATCTACCTGACAATATATCTTTCAGACAATAATGCTTGAGTTTTCGAAGTAACAAATGTATGTGGAACTTTCTCAAACGCCTTCGAAAAGTACAAGGAAAATGACATCAACACCTTTTGATGAGGTCAAGATTCTTGAGAAGATTAATTATAGAATAAACATCCAGCTGTCTCGACAGAAGCACTGGTAGAAAACCATGTGAGAAAAATTATATATTCTGCTTTGTAGGAATAGTTGACAATTTGTTGAAAGTATCTTCATTATTCGACTTACAAAGATGTAACGGCAATCGGTCTATAATTATCGAAATTTTCTTTTGAAACACTTTATGGAAGGTGTATGCTGACTTTCTTCCAAGAGCTAAGGATATGCGTCCCATGGTGGACATTGAAAGTCGAAAAAATCACAAAGTTTGGAGGCAAGGAAGATTCCACCATTCTTTTACTTGCAAATATGATATCCGTCAGAATCCAAAGTTGATGAAGACGGTAGTAGTTTGGCAATAACTGCAACAATTTCGAAAGATCAAATTCAATATATCCATGGATAAAATTCCCTGCTGAATTAGCGTATATCCTAAAATACTGATCAAGCTGTTTTGAGGATTGCGAAGAAGTTTGAGCAGAAAGAAACCACACTGTTGTAATTATTTTGTTCTATTCATTGAATCACTCGTAATATTTCCTTTATGCAACTTCATGTAGAATACGGGCTATGACTTTCAATTTGCTGTTTCACTACACTCCAGAAAAAATCTTTGGGTTTATTCATCATAGCAGACTATTTGTTTTTTCGTGCGAAGTTGTGCGTCAGTGATAGAGTTCTGAGGATATTGGTGCGATCGCTGTAACCAATAGATGGTTACTAAAAGAGGTTTAGTTTCCAAGCACTATGAAGGCGTCGAAAATATCGAAGAGCAGTTCTACTTTACTTGAGTTGGTAGGTTGCCAAGATTTGCGGTGACTTCTGGTATAGAGATAGCAATTGCAGCATGAATATTCGATAAGTATTGAGACCAACACTGATATTAAACTTCAACGTTTGAAGAATAGTTCCATGGTAGCTGGTGTCAGATGTTTCCGAGATTTTGACAAGTTAGTTTTTGTGGAAGATTCGGATAGTATTGCTCATTAGATGCCTGTTCTGGAAAACGTAGGTTTCGCTTTAAATGTTATAATTGTATGATCAGATGTGTGAAAACATGCATTGCATACTACATCAACAATGGGGGTTTGATCACATGGGAAGAAAATCAAATCAAGTATGGAGAGATTGTGGTCGAGTTGGAGATGGAAACGTGTTGTGGACCATAAAATTGTTCATCGCCAATCGAATAATGGATCAGAGGAAAGATGTTATGTTTAAATTTTAACCAATTACTTTTGGACATTGAAAATCGCCAACAATTTATAATGAGCCATCATTGTTACTAGATATCGTTAAGATATCAAGTAATAGTAGAGCCTCTCAGCTCATGCTGAGGAGGTCGATTGACAAGCAAATGTTAACATCGTGAGCAGTTTTCGGAGTAATCTTTATAGAGATGGGACTCACACATTTCGTCACAGAACGCGACAACTGCATGTGGCAAGCGGGGATTTTGATACACTATTATCCACACCGGAACTCATTTGGCGATCACATCGGATACTATGTAGTTAAGTAGTGAGAGAAAAGGAATCAGGAATCTTCTCATTAGCCAAAGACTCGGTTATACATATGATGTCGGGCGGTATTCATGGGTATGCTTTCGAAAACATATTTTAGTATAAGCGAGCGTGCATTTGGTCCATCCAAAAGCTCGGTTATCCAAATTATTCTTATCGACTCGTTGATTTGATAGTGAAAATAAGCGAACCGATGGTAGTTGGTTTTTAGAGTTGCATTTTTATGTTAGCGTAAGTAGGAGAAAGGAGGACAAAAGGTAGTAATATT
>CAJQUW010016278.1:0-143242 GCA_907163375.1 Prostheceraeus crozeri
TCGGACGGATTTTGTCGTGCAATAGCTCGTTTGAAAGCTAAGAGTGAGACAAATTCAGTGAAAGAATCGGCTTGTTCATATCTGTCTTCGTTTAGATGTGAGACGCCATTTAAGATTTTAGGTCGGAGCTCACCTGAAAAAATCCTAAGTGTCAGAGTGGCTTTGTATGGGTAAAATTTTGAAAATTTTCCAAAGTGTGGAATTTCGACCTGGGACCGTCACCAAAACATTTTTCATCAAATTTTACTGACCCCCCCCCCCGACAGCAATCTTCGAACTTTGGTTCTAGTGGACGGATTTTGTCTTACAGCTACTCGTTTGAAAGAGGAGAAAAAACTGCTCGTGGACATTTTTGCCACGAGTCAATCTGACCCAGCGTTTCAAAAGTTAGAGCGGTTACAAGATTTTAGGTCGGAGCTCGCTCACCTAAAAAATCCTAAGTGTCAGAGTGACTTTGTATGGGTAAAATTTTGAAAATTTTCCAAAGTGTGGAATTTCGACCTGGGACCGTCACCAAAACATTTTTCATCAAATTTCACTGACCTCACCCCCCCTCTGGACAGCTCGCTTCGATTTTGGCTTCCAGTGGACGGATTTTGTCGTGCCATAGCTCGTTTGAAAGCTAAGAGTGAGACAAATTCACTGAAAGAATCGGCTTGTTCCTCTCTGTCTTCGTTTAGATGTGAGACGCCATTTAAGATTTTAGGTCGGAGCTCGCTCACCTGAAAAAAATCCTAAGTGTCAGAGTGGCTTTGTATGGGTAAAATTTTGAAAATTTTCCAAAGTGTGGAATTTCGACCTGGGACCGTCACCAAAACATTTTTCATCAAATTTCACTGACCCCCCCCCCGACAGCAATCTTCTAACTTTGGTTCTAGTGAACGGATTTTGTCTTACAGCTACTCGTTTGAAAGAGGAGAAAAAACTGCTCGACGCCATTTTTTGCCGGGAGTCAATCTGACCAGCCGTTCAAAAGTTAGAGCTGTTACAAGATTTTAGGTCGGAGCTCGCTCACCTGAAAAAATCCTAAGTGTCAGAGTGGCTTTGTATGGGTAAAATTTTGAAAATTTTCCAAAGTGTGGAATTTCGACCTGGGACCGTCACCAAAACATTTTTCATCAAATTTCACTGACCTCCCCCCCCCTCGGGAGAGCTCGCTTCGATCTTGGCTTCTAGTGGACGGATTTTGTCGTGCAATAGCTCGTTTGAAAGCTAAGAGTGAGACAAATTCAGTGAAAGAATCGGCTTGTTCATATCTGTCTTCGTTTTGATGTGAGACGCCATTTAAGATTTTAGGTCGGAGCTCACCTGAAAAAATCCTAAGTGTCAGAGTGGCTTTGTATGGGTAAAATTTTGAAAATTTTCCAAAGTGTGGAATTTCGACCTGGGACCGTCACCAAAACATTTTTCATCAAATTTTTTCACTTCACTGCGTACCAGAGAATCTGACACAGGGAATACTGACCAACTCACACGGACTCCCCCCCCCCCCCCGACAGCAATCTTCTAACTTTGGTTCTAGTGGACGGATTTTGTCTTACAGCTACTCGTTTGAAAGAGGAGAAAAAACTGCTCAACGTCATTTTTGCCGCGAGTCAATCGGACCAGCCGTTCAAAAGTTAGAGCTGTTACAAGATTTTAGGTCGGAGCTCACCTGAAAAAATCCTAAGTGTCAGAGTGGCTTTGTATGGGTAAAATTTTGAAAATTTTCCAAAGTGTGGAATTTCGACCCAGGACCGTTTTCACACAAAACGCATTTTATCATCAAATTTTCACTGACCTACACCCCCCCCTCGGGAGAAGCTCGACATCGATCTTGCTTCTATGGAACGGATTTTTGTCGTGCAAATAGCACGTTGAAAGCCTAAGAGTGAGACAAATTCAGTGGAAAGAATCGCGTGGTTCATATCTGTCTTCGTTTAAGGATGTGAGACGCCCAATTTAAGATATTTTATAGTCGCAGCTCACCTAAAAAAATCCTAATGTCAGAGTGGCATTTGTGTATGGGTAAAATTTTGAAAATTTTCGCCAAAGTGGAGGAATTTCGTACCTGGGTACCGTCAACCAAAACATTATATTTCATCAAAATATTTCACTGACCAACCCCCCCTCCTCTCACTCCCCTCCGACAGCAAACTTCTAACTTTGGTTTCTAGTGAACGATTTAGTCATAAGTACAGCTAACTCGTTTGAAAGAGGAGAAAAAACTGCTCGACGCCATTTTATCAGCGAGTCAAATACGTACACAGCCGTTCGAAAGTTAAAAAAGAAACTAGATAAGAAGAAAAAAGAGACAGGAAAGAAAAAGACAAGAAATATACATAACAAGACAAAACAGAAGGAAAGAAGAGAACCACTTTAGAAAAGAAAGAAAAAAGACATAAGAAAGAAACAGAAGAAAGATAAAGATAACAAGAAGAACAATAGATTAGAAGAAAATAGATGAGTAAGAACCGCCCCTCGCCCTACTATACTCCGATCGCCCAAACTCACCCCCCCCTCATACACTACTGCCCCCTGCCCAAACCACCCAACTCCTCCCCCCTCTTCTAACGCTCTCCCCATACTCCACCCTCCCCTTATACTCCTCACCCCTCTTATCCACCCTCCCTTTGAGCCACCACTACCCCCTCCCTCCCCGAAATCTCCTCCTCCACTACCCTCTCCCCTCCCCCCCCAAGCTCTCTCACTCTAACCTTCCTCCTCCCTCCCCAACTCAAACTCCCTCTCTCCACCCCACTCCCCCCCCCGCCGCCGCCTCCAACGACCCACCCTCCCCTCGTCTCCTCCTCTCTCTACGCCACCCCGTCCCTCTACTTCCAACTTCGACCAGAACCGTCTCCCCACCTCCACTCTCCCCCTTCACTCGCCCTTCCACTCTCTCCCCCAAGCTCCCTCTCGCACCCTCCTCCAACTACGCCCCTCCTCACACTCCTCCCCCCTCCACCCGCAACTCACTCCACTCCCTCTCCATGTAACTCCCCCCGCTCCTCTCCCCACCCTCATCCCCTCACCTCCCCAAACTCACACCTCCCCCCCCTCCCTTCCCCTCCTCCCCCTCCCCCCCTCCTCCCCCCTCCCCATTTCATACAACTCTCGACCTCTTCCCCCCCTCACCACCTCTCCCCCCGCACTCCCCCCTCCCTCCCAACTCCCTCACTCCTAACTCCCTTCCCACACGCACCCTCTCCCCAACTCCATACATCCAACTCAGCCTCCAATCCGCCGCTCAACTTCAACCAACTCCGCCCCCGCAACACTACGCCACCTCCCACCACCCCGCCCCAAACCCCCGCGATCCCCGCTTACTGTGAACGGGCTCGCTCACCTGAAAAAATCCTAAGTGTCAGAGTGGCTTTGTATGGGTAAAATTTTGAAAATTTTCCAAAGTGTGGAATTTCGACCTGGGACCGTCACCAAAACATTTTTCATCAAATTTCACTGACCTCCCCCCCCCCCTCGGGAGAGCTCGCTTCGATCTTGGCTTCTAGTGGACGGATTTTGTCGTGCAATAGCTCGTTTGAAAGCTAAGAGTGAGACAAATTCAGTGAAAGAATCGGCTTGTTCATATCTGTCTTCGTTTAGATGTGAGACGCCATTTAAGATTTTAGGTCGGAGCTCACCTGAAAAAATCCTAAGTGTCAGAGTGGCTTTGTATGGGTAAAATTTTGAAAATTTTCCAAAGTGTGGAATTTCGACCTGGGACCGTCACCAAAACATTTTTCATCAAATTTCACGGACCCCCCCCCCCCCGACAGCAATCTTCTAACTTTGGTTCTAGTGGACGGATTTTGTCTTACAGCTACTCGTTTGAAAGAGGAGAAAAAACTGCTCGACGCCATTTTTGCCGCGAGTCAATCGGACCAGCCGTTCGAAAGTTAGAGCTGTTACAAGATTTTAGGTCGGAGCTCGCTCACCTGAAAAAATCCTAAGTGTCAGAGTGGCTTTGTATGGGTAAAATTTTGAAAATTTTCCAAAGTGTGGAATTTCGACCTGGGACCGTCACCAAAACATTTTTCATCAAATTTCACTGACCTCCCCCCCCCTCGGGAGAGCTCGCTTCGATCTTGGCTTCTAGTGGACGGATTTTGTCGTGCAATAGCTCGTTTGAAAGCTAAGAGTGAGACAAATTCAGTGAAAGAATCGGCTTGTTCATATCTGTCTTCGTTTAGATGTGAGACGCCATTTAAGATTTTAGGTCGGAGCTCACCTGAAAAAATCCTAAGTGTCAGAGTGGCTTTGTATGGGTAAAATTTTGAAAATTTTCCAAAGTGTGGAATTTCGACCTGGGACCGTCACCAAAACATTTTTCATCAAATTTCACGGACCCCCCCCCCCCCGACAGCAATCTTCTAACTTTGGTTCTAGTGGACGGATTTTGTCTTACAGCTACTCGTTTGAAAGAGGAGAAAAAACTGCTCGACGCCATTTTTGCCGCGAGTCAATCGGACCAGCCGTTCGAAAGTTAGAGCTGTTACAAGATTTTAGGTCGGAGCTCGCTCACCTGAAAAAATCCTAAGTGTCAGAGTGGCTTTGTATGGGTAAAATTTTGAAAATTTTCCAAAGTGTGGAATTTCGACCTGGGACCGTCACCAAAACATTTTTCATCAAATTTCACTGACCTCCCCCCCCCTCGGGAGAGCTCGCTTCGATCTTGGCTTCTAGTGGACGGATTTTGTCGTGCAATAGCTCGTTTGAAAGCTAAGAGTGAGACAAATTCAGTGAAAGAATCGGCTTGTTCATATCTGTCTTCGTTTAGATGTGAGACGCCATTTAAGATTTTAGGTCGGAGCTCTCTCACCTGAAAAAATCCTAAGTGTCAGAGTGGCTTTGTATGGGTAAAATTTTGAAAATTTTCCAAAGTGTGGAATTTCGACCTGGGACCGTCACCAAAACATTTTTCATCAAATTTCACGGACCCCCCCCCCCCCCGACAGCAATCTTCTAACTTTGGTTCTAGTGGACGGATTTTGTCTTACAGCTACTCGTTTGAAAGAGGAGAAAAAACTGCTCGACGCCATTTTTGCCGCGAGTCAATCGGACCAGCCGTTCGAAAGTTAGAGCTGTTACAAGATTTTAGGTCGGAGCTCGCTCACCTGAAAAAATCCTAAGTGTCAGAGTGGCTTTGTATGGGTAAAATTTTGAAAATTTTCCAAAGTGTGGAATTTCGACCTGGGACCGTCACCAAAACATTTTTCATCAAATTTCACTGACCTCCCCCCCCCTCGGGAGAGCTCGCTTCGATCTTGGCTTCTAGTGGACGGATTTTGTCGTGCAATAGCTCGTTTGAAAGCTAAGAGTGAGACAAATTCAGTGAAAGAATCGGCTTGTTCATATCTGTCTTCGTTTAGATGTGAGACGCCATTTAAGATTTTAGGTCGGAGCTCTCTCACCTGAAAAAATCCTAAGTGTCAGAGTGGCTTTGTATGGGTAAAATTTTGAAAATTTTCCAAAGTGTGGAATTTCGACCTGGGACCGTCACCAAAACATTTTTCATCAAATTTCACGGACCCCCCCCCCCCGACAGCAATCTTCTAACTTTGGTTCTAGTGGACGGATTTTGTCTTACAGCTACTCGTTTGAAAGAGGAGAAAAAACTGCTCGACGCCATTTTTGCCGCGAGTCAATCGGACCAGCCGTTCGAAAGTTAGAGCTGTTACAAGATTTTAGGTCGGAGCTCGCTCACCTGAAAAAATCCTAAGTGTCAGAGTGGCTTTGTATGGGTAAAATTTTGAAAATTTTCCAAAGTGTGGAATTTCGACCTGGGACCGTCACCAAAACATTTTTCATCAAATTTCACTGACCTCCCCCCCCCTCGGGAGAGCTCGCTTCGATCTTGGCTTCTAGTGGACGGATTTTGTCGTGCAATAGCTCGTTTGAAAGCTAAGAGTGAGACAAATTCAGTGAAAGAATCGGCTTGTTCATATCTGTCTTCGTTTAGATGTGAGACGCCATTTAAGATTTTAGGTCGGAGCTCTCTCACCTGAAAAAATCCTAAGTGTCAGAGTGGCTTTGTATGGGTAAAATTTTGAAAATTTTCCAAAGTGTGGAATTTCGACCTGGGACCGTCACCAAAACATTTTTCATCAAATTTCACGGACCCCCCCCCCCCGACAGCAATCTTCTAACTTTGGTTCTAGTGGACGGATTTTGTCTTACAGCTACTCGTTTGAAAGAGGAGAAAAAACTGCTCGACGCCATTTTTGCCGCGAGTCAATCGGACCAGCCGTTCGAAAGTTAGAGCTGTTACAAGATTTTAGGTCGGAGCTCGCTCACCTGAAAAAATCCTAAGTGTCAGAGTGGCTTTGTATGGGTAAAATTTTGAAAATTTTCCAAAGTGTGGAATTTCGACCTGGGACCGTCACCAAAACATTTTTCATCAAATTTCACTGACCTCCCCCCCCCTCGGGAGAGCTCGCTTCGATCTTGGCTTCTAGTGGACGGATTTTGTCGTGCAATAGCTCGTTTGAAAGCTAAGAGTGAGACAAATTCAGTGAAAGAATCGGCTTGTTCATATCTGTCTTCGTTTAGATGTGAGACGCCATTTAAGATTTTAGGTCGGAGCTCGCTCACCTGAAAAAATCCTAAGTGTCAGAGTGGCTTTGTATGGGTAAAATTTTGAAAATTTTCCAAAGTGTGGAATTTCGACCTGGGACCGTCACCAAAACATTTTTCATCAAATTTCACGGACCCCCCCCCCCCCGACAGCAATCTTCTAACTTTGGTTCTAGTGGACGGATTTTGTCTTACAGCTACTCGTTTGAAAGAGGAGAAAAAACTGCTCGACGCCATTTTTGCCGCGAGTCAATCGGACCAGCCGTTCGAAAGTTAGAGCTGTTACAAGATTTTAGGTCGGAGCTCGCTCACCTGAAAAAATCCTAAGTGTCAGAGTGGCTTTGTATGGGTAAAATTTTGAAAATTTTCCAAAGTGTGGAATTTCGACCTGGGACCGTCACCAAAACATTTTTCATCAAATTTCACTGACCTCCCCCCCCCTCGGGAGAGCTCGCTTCGATCTTGGCTTCTAGTGGACGGATTTTGTCGTGCAATAGCTCGTTTGAAAGCTAAGAGTGAGACAAATTCAGTGAAAGAATCGGCTTGTTCATATCTGTCTTCGTTTAGATGTGAGACGCCATTTAAGATTTTAGGTCGGAGCTCGCTCACCTGAAAAAATCCTAAGTGTCAGAGTGGCTTTGTATGGGTAAAATTTTGAAAATTTTCCAAAGTGTGGAATTTCGACCTGGGACCGTCACCAAAACATTTTTCATCAAATTTCACTGACCTCCCCCCCCCCTCGGGAGAGCTCGCTTCGATCTTGGCTTCTAGTGGACGGATTTTGTCGTGCAATAGCTCGTTTGAAAGCTAAGAGTGAGACAAATTCAGTGAAAGAATCGGCTTGTTCATATCTGTCTTCGTTTAGATGTGAGACGCCATTTAAGATTTTGGGACATTGGCGAAAAACGACAGAGTTAGAATTTGGGACGTTTTGGGCTGTAGCTTCAAAACGAAGCATCGGATTGGAAAACGGATTTCAGATTTGGAATCAGCGTGAAATCTATCTCTATCTGTATGGTGAGTTTCAAGTCAATCGGAGAGTTTCAAGTTAATCGGAGAGAAAAATTTTCAACATTTTTCGAAAAAACGAGTTAGAATTTTTGCGATGGCTGCCTACTGTAGAGACAAAACGAAGCATCGGATGGGAAAACGGAGGCCATATTCGGATTCAGCGTCAAATTCTACATGGAAATGGTGTAGTTCCAGCTCAATCGGAGCACTAGAACCGGAGATAGCCGGGTTTTTAGTGTTTGGATGATGGGTATTACGTCATCAGCTGATCGCCACACACTATATAAGCTGGGAACCGACAGAGACTTGTCATTCAGACGAGAGATTGCCAACGGTAAGTCGTCTCTCTGAGCTCCGATGATAGCTTCGGACATTCCAAATCCCGGGTTTCTGTAAGAAACCGACTTAGAAAATTTCATAGCTGATATCAGCTAAGGCGTCAGACTTAGAAGTTAGCCAGGAGATGGCCTTCGTCTCCAGGCCATAAAAGACTCCAAAACTTTAAAGGCTTGTAACTTTGCTTCTACAAGTCTGTTTGACTTGATTCAAAAAAGGTTCGGTCGCTATTGACCTGTCCTAAGTGACAGACTACTTATAAAATTTCATAAGTAGTGCTAAAAAGTTGAAAATTTTAAATTCGCTATTTTTGGCAATTTTCGGGGTTTTCGACCCGGCTGAAGTCAATGAAAGCATTTTTAATGATGTCTGAGCCACTCTTCTCATGCTATAAGCGGCTTTTCACTGAAAGCGAGCAAGACACGGAGAGTTTTGCTGTAATATTCCACTGACAGGGTGTTCCTTCGGGACGGCGGACGATGCCGTAGTGATAAGTGTGGCAAGGGAGTGTGTCATAGTTTAGACCGTAACCGCTGTGACAACTCATGTCTCATGTTGGGCATTTGACACAGTTCTCAACGTAGCACTTTGAACGCCAATCGGTTGAGTCTTAGCTATCTTGTCATGGGTGGCCTCTAAACATCTCCATTGCGAAACGCTGGTGAATCAAGCTCTCTACGGCTTGCTATCAAGCTGATCAAAGCAATAACTTGGGATGTTTCCTCAAGGTTTTCAAGTATGCTGAATTCAAATCTGCTATCAGATTTCAAATTTAACTAAGTCTAAGGCAGCTTTGAGGGGTTAGATTCCAGCTACTGTTCACTACCTTTGACTCGGCGTTGCTGTTACCACTTCGGGGCAGTGACAATGATGTCTTCAGCTGTAAATAGCGGGTATCGGGGAAGATCTCTCACTTCCCTAGTGATCAGTACAAGGCCTTCGGGCTGTCGACGGGATCGAGTGCCACTCACTACACTCAAATCTATCATTCCTCACTAAGTGTAAATTACTGACTATACATTTGTCCTGCTATCAGGTTGTTTTGACTTGCTATCTAGTTGAATAGTCTCTTGCTATCAAGAGATTCACTTCTGCTCATAAAGCACATCATCGCTGTAATACCTCCTTTGCTCGAGCGTTCCTTTGGGACGGCGGGTACTGCCGTAGAGGGATTGCGTTGCACGGGTTGTTCGTCGTTTGTTAGACCGAAACCTCTGAGCCGTTGCTCATGTTGGGCATTCGACTTCATACTCAACGTGACGCTTTCTCTCGCCAGGTCAGAGTACTTCAGCCATTCGACAAAGGTTAGTCTTTATGGTACGGAGTAGAGTGAAATGTAATTCATTAGATGCCCCTTCAATGATTGCTCCCATGATAAACGTTGATGAGACAAATGAAATGATTCTCATCTTCCCTTTTCAGTGATTGAAATCTACTAACACACTACCGTATAATCGTCCACTATGGGGCAAGACATGATAGAGCCTCCACGCGGTTTACCCTGGGCAGTCTTTAGACTGGCGAATACTATCATTAAGTTGAATCTGCTATCAGTCAACTTGAACGTTGTGTCGCGTTAGAGGGGTATATAAATCACTACCTCTCATTTCATTTCATTTCAATCATGCAGACGCCAAACAGTCAAGTCAGCTCTCCTCGCGGACCGCAGTTAAGGCCGCGAAATTTATTTGATGAATTTGCTAGAATAGAGGAGCAAGACAGAGTCCACAACAATCTTGCTCAGATTGGTAATGCGATGACAGCAAGTGTTGTCAATCCAACGGAATGGCGCTACATTCCACTTTTCAGTCACATACCAATTAGCGTGGAAGTCGACACTGCTACCAAGGAGAGAGTCAAAGACTCTCTCAGCAGAATCGGTAGGCTGTAAGATGACGACCCCCGAGAACGAACCACCGGCTCTCTTAAGGGCCACCATGGGGCAAGACATGATAGAACCTCCACGTGGTTTGCCCTGGGCAGTCTTCGGACTGGCGAATACTATCATTAAGTTGAATCTGCTATCAGTCAACTTGAACGTTGCAAATGAAGTTCGGTGTAATACTTCCTTTCGACGGGCGTTCCTGTAAAGGGCGGCGGTGAAAACCGTAGCTATGTATACCGCAAGGGACATTCGGCAATGGTCAATCTTGTTAAACCTCTCTGCGTCATGTTTGCAAGTGATTGCCTCTGTCTCAACGTAGTATGCATTCGCGCCAAGGCGACATTTAGCCAACTGTCGAAGGTTGCCTTATAAACTATCCATTGCATACGTTATGAGAACCATGAGTTCTACCTACCTCTATCAATGAGATGAATTGATGAATGGAATGAAATGGGAGGACACTCACGCGCCACACGCAACATAACACACTTCTCTCTTCCGTAGTCTAACAAGCTCTTTACACATGGATCGCAGTCGATTGCTATCCCAGAATCATGTAAGCTATCTTAATTTTATTTAACACTATTTCATCTACCATTATCATCCATATGAAATGTTATAAGAATTGCAAGTTAAACTAAGTGTGCTACTATTTCCAAATGAAAAAGTATACATGCTTAAATCATCCACTGAAGCCCCATTCAAGTAAGTCAGTATGAAAGCAAAGATAATACGAAATAAAAATTTATTATGGCATGTATTTCAAAAGGTCTTCATCGTCAATATCGTCCCAGAGTCTGGCTTCACATAGATCACAAAAACAGTTCACTTGCTTCAATCGTTCT
The DNA here is from genome assembly GCA_907163375.1 of Prostheceraeus crozeri. Taxonomy (NCBI): domain Eukaryota; kingdom Metazoa; phylum Platyhelminthes; order Polycladida; family Euryleptidae; genus Prostheceraeus; species Prostheceraeus crozeri. Next base: position 10,633 of record CAJQUW010016278.1, read on the forward strand.
TCTACCGCGAGCCTCACTTTGTCGATGTACTCCCACTCCGCCATAGTTCGTGGCTGGGAGTTAGGGGTGTACCATTCCCATAATTGGTGGAGGAATTTGGTGCTGGCGATCTCCATCACTATTCGTGAGTGTCGTTAAAAAGTGTATCATGGTTTGTAAAAGTTTTACTGCAACACAGGTTGATGTATAGTTAGAAAAGTTTGATCATCAACGTTGTATTCGTGAGTCTAGTCAGAAACTTTATCATGTTGTACAAAAGTTTTATTGCAACACAGGCTGATGTATAGTTAGAAAGTTTGATCATCAACGTTTTATTTGTAAGTCTAGTCACAAAGTGTATCATGGTTTGCAAAGTTAGTGTAGTCAAATAATTTTACTGTGACACCCGTTTGAGAAAGTAAAGTCTGATCATCGAAGTTGTATTCGTGAGTGTCGTTAGAAAGTGTATCATGGTCTGTAAAAGTTTTACTGCAACACAGGTTGATGTATAGTTAGAAAAGTTTGATCATGACGTTTTATGAAACACACATGTCATGAAATGTAAGAGTTAGTGTAGTCAAATAATTTACCGCGACGCACGTTTGTGAAAATAAAGTTTGATCATTGACGTTATATGACTGACCGAACTCATCACAGCACTAGAAAGTTTTAGAAGGTTTTACTGCACAGTGTAGATTGTCTTGTAACTTACTTTCACAGTGTTAGAAAGTTTTATTGGAGACAGTTGCCAAATGTTTCCCTATTAGAAATTCAAACTTCATGACTGTTAGATTAGCTTCATCAGGTTTAGTAAAAGCAGTTTTCTACTGCAGTAAGACTGCGAGTTTAGAATGTTATATGAAAACAGTGTTCATCACAGCGCTAGAAAGTTTTACTGCGCTGTGTAGATTGTTTCACACAAGGTCTTATAGTCAGCGTTGAATGTTTTATAAAACCAGATGTTGTCACACACGTTGAGTGTATGAGAGCTAGTTCCATGACATTGAATCGCATGGATTGTAAAGTTCATAATCCAAGGCTAGGCTCCTCTACGGTTGGATTTAGGGTTTTATATTACATGCGTTAACCGTTCGTGTAGAATATGTGAAGCACATGTTCGCTTAAATGCAAATGTTGAAATAAGTTTGTAAGAAGTCTTTGACAGGTTGTTGTGAAACGTAGCGAACGTTGAAGAAATGTTTCTGCAGTCACACTCGTTAGCGTGCCAGCTTTACTAAATGTATTCTATTCTCCAATGAGGATTGTTGTCTAATGAGAATCAAGCCTTCCACAGTGAGAATCATTCCATCGTTGAATCATACAAGTGACGGACGCACATTCTCTCTTTGGGATATCATTTTCAAAGTGAATGGGCTATATTATGGTCAGCACAAGGATAACAAAATAGCCTCTCTCTCGATATACACTGAATCCATCCTATATATTCCAAAGCCACCCAACGTAGATGACATTATTGACTTCCTTAACGGGGGTGGTACGAAGCGCAAGTCGGACAATAATGCTACCTCCAAACGCAAGTCAAGGAAAGAGAATTGCTAATCCTTTCCTAACTCTACCCTATGACAATTCGCTTATGTGCTTTGAGTGCCGTGGACGTGGTCTTATTAGATACATTTTACTTCTTCGTTGCCATCATATCATTTGTGTATTTTGTCGTGAAAAGCATCGATGTAATTCTTCATTTTGTGATATGTTATAGATCGTTTCCTTAGATGTGTAATTTCCGTTTTAGGCTTCTATCATCATTTTTATGGATTGTGAGGGTGAACCTGCACAGGAGCTCAGTGCCATTGCTATGAACAATTGGACATAACAGATTGTCAGTGTCTATCATCAACATGCAAACTGTGATCCCAATGTTGATCAATGGGCGAGAAAACACATTCATGGACTTAATCTGAAATATTTGCAAGACTATGGCTTTTCTTGTGAGACTGCTCTTCTTATTGACTTTAAACGATGGTTAGCTGCTTTCAATGTTATACGCATCTTTTGTAATAATCCTGGTAAGGAGAGGAAAGTATTTCCCAATCTAGTCATTAATGATATTTTGCTCCCACCTTGGGATAGTAGAGTGAATCAACACTATCATGAAGTCACGAAACGTTTTAAGGATTTGTGTGTTCCTATTTTGTCTGTTCGTTGTAGTAGCTACGTTCATAACCAATGCTTCTTTCCTCCTTACCTCAACACTGCCAAAGTCCTGTATGGTTATCATTGCTCGCTATATGACAGTTACCAGCTGTATCTATTTTATCTGTTTCAAACCATTGATTTGTAATGCATGCTTGTTACAGTTATTCAATAAATGTTATTATGCGAAGAGTTGTTGTTATCATGCAACGGATGGGTTAGATGAAGGGTGATCATATCTTTTTCAAATGACTGTGGAACATTGATTTCCATGATGAAGATTTAAACAGTTAGATTCGATGACGAATAAGATTTACTAGCTAGTTTGCAAGTTAGACTAAGCGTTCTATTATTTGTAAATGAAAGATATAGTTTCAACAGTGTGTACGTTAGAAATAAAGTTTTATCTGTTTGTAAAATGAGATTGTAGGATATACTAGTTTGCAAGTTAGACTAAGCGTTCTACTATTTGTAAATGAAAGATATAGTTTCAACAGTTTACAGATTACAAAATAAAGTTTCAATAGTGTTTATGTTAAAAATAAAGTTTAAGCTGTTTGTGTGTTAGAAATAGAATAAAGTTTCAACAGTTTGTCGATTAAAAATAAAGTTTCAACAGTGTGTACGTTAGAAATAAAGTTTTATCTGTTTGTAAATGAGATTGTAGGATTTACTAGTTTACAAGTTAAGAATAAAGTTTTATCTGCTTGTATGTCAGAAATGAAATAAAGTTTCACCAGTTTACAAGTTAAGAATAAAGTTTCAATAGTGTGTATGTGAAGAATAAAGTTCTATCTGTTTATATGTTAGAAATAAAATGAAGTTTCGCCAGTTTACAAGTTAATAATAAAGTTTTATCTGTTTGTATGTTAGAAATAAAACAAAGTTTCAACCGTTAACAAGTTAAAAATAAAGTTTCAGATTAAAATAAAGTTTCAATAGTGTGTATGATGGAAATAAAGTTTAAGGGCTTTGTGCGTTAGAAATAAAGTTTCAGCCGTTTACAAGTTAAAAATAAAGTTTCAACAGTGTGTACGTTAAGAATAAAGTTTCAATAGTGTGTACGTTAAGAATAAAGTTCTATCTTTTTATATTCTAGAAATAAAATGAAGTTTCGCCAGTTTACAAGTTAAGAATAAAGTTTTATCTGTTTGTATGTTAGAATTAAAACAAAGTTTCACCAGTTTACAAGTTAAAAAATAAAGTTTCAATAGTGTGTACGTTAGAAATAAAGTTTCAATAGTGTGTATGTTAAGAATGAAGTTCTATCTGTTTATATGTTAGAAATAAAATGAAGGTTCACCAGTTTACAAGTTAAGAATAAAGCTTTATCTGCTTGTATGTTAGAATTAAAACAAAGTTTCACCAGTTTACAAGTTAAAAAATAAAGTTTCAATAGTGTGTACGTTAGAAATAAAGTTTCAATAGTGTGTATGTTAAGAATAAAGTTCTATCTGTTCATATATTAGAAATAAAATGAAGGTTCACCAGTTTACAAGTTAATAATGAAGTTTTATCTGTTTGTATGTTAGAAATAAAACAAAGTTTCAACCGTTAGTAAGTTAAAAATAAAGTTTCAGATTAAAATAAAGTTTCAATAGTGTGTATGATGGAAGTAATGTTTAAGCGCTTTGTGCGTTAGAAATAAAGTTTCAGCCGATTACAACTTAAAAATAAAGTTTCAATAGTGTGTATGTTAAGAATAAAGTTCCATCTGTTTGTATGTTAGAAATAAAAATGAAGGTTCGCCAGTTTACAAGTTAAGAATAAAGTTTTATCTGCTTGTATGTCAGAAATGAAATAAAGTTTCACCAGTTTAAAAGTTAAGAATAAAGTTTCAATAGTGTGTACGTTAGAAATAAAGTTTCAATAGTGTGTATGTTAAGAATAAAGTTCTATCTGTTTATATTTTAGAAATAAAATGAAGGTTCACCAGTTTACAAGTTAATAATGAAGTTTTATCTGTTTGTATGTTAGAAATAAAACAAAGTTTCAACCGTTAGTAAGTTAAAAATAAAGTTTCATATTAAAATAAAGTTTCAATAGTGTGTATGATGGAAATAAAGTTTAAGCGCTTTGTGCGTTAGAAATAAAGTATCAGCCGATTACAACTCAAAAATAAAGTTTCAATAGTGTGTATGTTAAGAATAAAGTTCCATCTGTTTGTATGTTAGAAATAAAAATGAAGGTTCGCCAGTTTACAAGTTAAGAATAAATTTTATCTGCTTGTATGTCAGAAATGAAATAAAGTTTCACCAGTTTAAAAGTTAAGAATAAAGTTTCAATAGTGTGTACGTTAGAAATAGAGTTTCAATAGTGTGTATGTTAAGAATAAAGTTTTATCTGCTTGTATGTTAGAATTAAAAGAAAGTTTCAACCGTTTACAAGTTAAAAATAAAGTTTCAATAGTTAACACGTTAAAAATAAAGTTTCAATAGTGTGTATGTTAAGAATAAAGTTCCATCTGTTTGTATGTCAGAAAAAAATGAAGGTTCACCAGTTTACAAGTTAAGAATAAAGTTTTATCTGCTTGCATGTCAGAAATGAAATAAAGTTTCACCAGTTTAAAAGTTAAGAATAAAGTTTCAATAGTGTTTATGTTAAGAATAAAGTTCTATCTGTTTATATGTTAGAAATAAAATGAAGTTTCGCCAGTTTACAAGTTAAGAATAAAATTTATCTGCTTGTATGTTAGAAATGAAATACAGTTTCACCAGTTTACAAGTTAAAAAATAAAGTTTCAATAGTGTGTACGTTAGAAATAAAGTTTCGATAGTGTGTATGTTAAGAATAAAGTTTTATCTGTTTGTATGTTAGAAATAAAACAAAGTTTCAACCGTTAACAAGTTAAAAATAAAGTTTCAGATGAAAATAAAGTTTCAATAGTGTGTATGATGGAAATAAAGTTTAAGCGCTTTGTGCGTTAGAAATAAAGTTTCAGCCGTTTACAAGTTAAAAATAAAGTTTCAATAGTGTGTATGTTAAGAATAAAGTTCTATCTGTTTATATGTTAGAAATAAAATGAAGGTTCACCAGTTTACAAGTTAAGAATAAATTTTATCTGCTTGTATGTTAGAAATGAAATAAATTTTCACCGGTTTACAAGTTAAAAAATAAAGTTTCAATAGTGTGGACGTTAGAAATAAAGTTTCGATAGTGTGTATGTTAAGAATAAAGTTTTATCTGTTTGTATGTTAGAATTAAAAGAAAGTTTCAACCGTTAACAAGTTAAAAATAAAGTTTCAATAGTTTGCAAGTTAAAACTAATGTTTCAATAGTGCGTATGTTAAGAATAAAGTTTTATCTGTTTGTATGTTAGAAATAAAATGAAGGTTCACCAGTTTACAAGTTAAGAATAAAGTTTTATCAGCTTGTATGTTAGAAATAAAATGAAGTTTCACCAGTTTACAAATTAAAAATAAAGTTTCAATAGTGTGTACGTTAGAAATAAAGTTTCAACCGTTTACAAGTTAAAAATAAAGTTTTAACAGTGTCTACGTTAGAAATAAAGTTTTATCTGTTTGTAAAGTACGATCGTAGGATTTACTAGTTTGCAAGTTAGACTCGGCATTCTACTAGTTGTAAATGAAAATATCGTTTCACCAGTTTACAAATTAAAAATAAAGTTCAATAGTGTGTACGTTAGAAATAAAGTTTCAGCCGTTTACAAGTTAAAAATAAAGTTTCAACAGTGTGTACGTTAGAAATAAAGTTTTAGCTGCTTATATGTTAGAAACAAAATAAAGTTTCAACAGTTTACAAGTTGAAAAATAAAGTTTCAACAGTGTGTACGTTAGAAATAAATGAAAGTAAGAACTTCATCGTATAAGTATTCAAAGCATGTTTTGTAAATCAAATGTGTGTAGTCCTGACATGATAGAATGAAATGAACTTGACAAACGCTTTAGAATCTGGTTTAGTAAAAGCAGTTTTCTACTGCAGTAAGACTGCGAGTTTAGAATGTTATATGAAAACAGTGTTCATCACAGCGCTAGAAAGTTTTACTGCGCTGTGTAGATTGTTTCACACAAGGTCTTATAGTCAGCGTTGAATGTTTTATAAAACCAGATGTTGTCACACACGTTGAGTGTATGAGAGCTAGTTCCATGACATTGAATCGCATGGATTGTAAAGTTCATAATCCAAGGCTAGGCTCCTCTACGGTTGGATTTAGGGTTTTATATTACATGCGTTAACCGTTCGTGTAGAATATGTGAAGCACATGTTCGCTTAAATGCAAATGTTGAAATAAGTTTGTAAGAAGTCTTTGACAGGTTGTTGTGAAACGTAGCGAACGTTGAAGAAATGTTTCTGCAGTCATACTCGTTAGCGTGCCAGCTTTACTAAATGTATTCTATTCTCCAATGAGGATTGTTGTCTAATGAGAATCAAGCCTTCCACAGTGAGAATCATTCCATCGTTGAATCATACAAGTGACGGACGCACATTCTCTCTTTGGGATATCATTTTCAAAGTGAATGGGCTATATTATGGTCAGCACAAGGATAACAAAATAGCCTCTCTCTCGATATACACTGAATCCATCCTATATATTCCAAAGCCACCCAACGTAGATGACATTATTGACTTCCTTAACGGGGGTGGTACGAAGCGCAAGTCGGACAATAATGCTACCTCCAAACGCAAGTCAAGGAAAGAGAATTGCTAATCCTTTCCTAACTCTACCCTATGACAATTCGCTTATGTGCTTTGAGTGCCGTGGACGTGGTCTTATTAGATACATTTTACTTCTTCGTTGCCATCATATCATTTGTGTATTTTGTCGTGAAAAGCATCGATGTAATTCTTCATTTTGTGATATGTTATAGATCGTTTCCTTAGATGTGTAATTTCCGTTTTAGGCTTCTATCATCATTTTTATGGATTGTGAGGGTGAACCTGCACAGGAGCTCAGTGCCATTGCTATGAACAATTGGACATAACAGATTGTTAGTGTCTATCATCAACATGCAAACTGTGATCCCAATGTTGATCAATGGGCGAGAAAACACATTCATGGACTTAATCTGAAATATTTGCAAGACTATGGCTTTTCTTGTGAGACTGCTCTTCTTATTGACTTTAAACGATGGTTAGCTGCTTTCAATGTTATACGCATCTTTTGTAATAATCCTGGTAAGGAGAGGAAAGTATTTCCCAATCTAGTCATTAATGATATTTTGCTCCCACCTTGGGATAGTAGAGTGAATCAACACTATCATGAAGTCACGAAACGTTTTAAGGATTTGTGTGTTCCTATTTTGTCTGTTCGTTGTAGTAGCTACGTTCATAACCAATGCTTCTTTCCTCCTTACCTCAACACTGCCAAAGTCCTGTATGGTTATCATTGCTCGCTATATGACAGTTACCAGCTGTATCTATTTTATCTGTTTCAAACCATTGATTTGTAATGCATGCTTGTTACAGTTATTCAATAAATGTTATTATGCGAAGAGTTGTTGTTTTCATGCAACGGATGGGTCAGATGAAGGGTGATCATATCTTTTTCAAATGACTGTGGAACATTGATTTCCATGATGAAGATTTAAACAGTTAGATTCGATGACGAATAAGATTTACTAGCTAGTTTGCAAGTTAGACTAAGCGTTCTATTATTTGTAAATGAAAGATATAGTTTCAACAGTGTGTACGTTAGAAATAAAGTTTTATCTGTTTGTAAAATGAGATTGTAGGATTTACTAGTTTGCAAGTTAGACTAAGCGTTCTACTATTTGTAAATGAAAGATATAGTTTCAACAGTTTACAGATTACAAAATAAAGTTTCAATAGTGTTTATGTTAAAAATAAAGTTTAAGCTGTTTGTGTGTTAGAAATAGAATAAAGTTTCAACAGTTTGTCGATTAAAAATAAAGTTTCAACAGTGTGTACGTTAGAAATAAAGTTTTATCTGTTTGTAAATGAGATTGTAGGATTTACTACTTTACAAGTTAAGAATAAAGTTTTATCTGCTTGTATGTCAGAAATGAAATAAAGTTTCACCAGTTTACAAGTTAAGAATAAAGTTTCAATAGTGTGTATGTGAAGAATAAAGTTCTATCTGTTTATATGTTAGAAATAAAATGAAGTTTCGCCAGTTTACAAGTTAATAATAAAGTTTTATCTGTTTGTATGTTAGAAATAAAACAAAGTTTCAACCGTTAACAAGTTAAAAACAAAGTTTCAGATGAAAATAAAGTTTCAATAGTGTGTATGATGGAAATAAAGTTTAAGCGCTTTGTGCGTTAGAAATAAAGTTTCAGCCGTTTACAATTTAAAAATAAAGTTTCAACAGTGTGTACGTTAAGAATAAAGTTCTATCTGTTTATATGTTAGAAATAAAATGAAGGTTCACCAGTTTACAAGTTAAGAATAAAGCTTTATCTGCTTGTATGTTAGAATTAAAACAAAGTTTCACCAGTTTACAAGTTAAAAAATAAAGTTTCAATAGTGTGTACGTTAGAAATAAAGTTTCAATAGTGTGTATGTTACGAATAAAGTTCTATCTGTTTATATTTTAGAAATAAAATGAAGTTTCGCCAGTTTACAAGTTAAAAAATAAAGTTTCAATAGTGTGCACCTTAGAAATAAAGTTTCAATAGTGTTTATGTTAAGAATAAAGTTTTATCTGTTTGTATGTTAGAATTTAAAGAAAGTTTCAACCGTTTACAAGTTAAAAATAAAGTTTCAATAGTTAACACGTTAAAAACAAAGTTTCAATAGTGTGTATGTTAAGAATAAAGTTCTATCTGTTTGTATGTTAGAAATAAAATGAAGGTTCATCAGTTTACAAGTTAATAATAAAGTTTTATCTGTTTGTATGTTAGAAACAAAACAAAGTTTCAACCGTTTACAAGTTAAAAATAAAGTTTCAATAGTTTGCAAGTTAAAACTAATGTTTCAATAGTGCGTATGTTAAGAATAAAGTTTTATCTGTTTGTATGTTAGAAATAAAATGAAGCTTCGCCAGTTTACAAGTTAAGAATAAAGTTTTATCAGCTTGTATGTTAGAAATAAAATGAAGTTTCGCCAGTGTACAAATTAAAAATAAAGTTTCAATAGTGTGTACGTTAGAAATAAAGTTTCAACCGTTTACAAGTTAAAAATAAAGTTTCAACAGTGTCTACGTTAGAAATAAAGTTTTATCTGTTTGTAATGTACGATCGTAGGATTTACTAGTTTGCAAGTTAGACTCAGCATTCTACTAGTTGTAAATGAAAATATCGTTTCACCAGTTTACAAATTAAAAATAAAGTTCAATAGTGTGTACGTTAGAAATAAAGTTTCAACCGTTTACAAGTTAAAATAAAGTTTCAACAGTGTCTACGTTAGAAATAAAGTTTTAGCTGTTTATATGTTAGAAACAAAATAAAGTTTCAACAGTTTACAAGTTGAAAAATAAAGTTTCAACAGTGTGTACGTTAGAAATAAATGAAAGAACTTCATCGTATAAGTATTCAAAGCATGTTTTGTAAATCAAATGTGTGTAGTCCTGACATGATAGAATCAAATGAACTTGACAAACGCTTTAGAATCTGGTTTAGTAAAAGCAGTTTTCTACTGCAGTAAGACTGCGAGTTTAGAATGTTATATGAAAACAGTGTTATGTGTGAAAACAGTTATATGAAACGCGTTTGTCAAGCTTGATTCTATCATGTCAGGACTACACACATTTGATTTACAAAACATGCTTTGAATACTTATACGATGAAGTTCTTACTTTCATATTTTTCTAACGTACACACTGTTGAAACTTTATTTTTCAGCTTGTAAATTGTTGAAACTTTATTTTTTTTCTAACATATAAACAGCTAAAACTTTATTTCTAACGTACACACTGTTGAAACTTTATTTTTAACTTGTAAACGGCTGAAACTTTATTTCTAACGTACACACTATTGAACTTTATTTTTAATTTGTAAACTGGTGACACTTCATTTTATTTCTAACATACAAGCTGATAAAACTTTATTCTTAACTTGTAAACTGGCGAAGCTTCATTTTATTTCTAACATACAAACAGATAAAACTTTATTCTTAACATACGCACTATTGAAACATTAGTTTTAACTTGCAAACTATTGAAACTTTATTTTTAACTTGTAAACGGTTGAAACTTTGTTTTGTTTCTAACATACAAACAGATAAAACTTTATTATTAACTTGTAAACTGATGAACCTTCATTTTATTTCTAACATACAAACAGATAGAACTTTATTCTTAACATACACACTATTGAAACTTTATTTTTAACGTGTTAACTATTGAAACTTTATTTTTAACTTGTAAACGGTTGAAACTTTCTTCAAATTCTAACATACAAGCAGATAAAATTTATTCTTAACTTGTAAACTGGTGAACCTTCATTTTTATTTCTAACATATAAACAGATAGAACTTTATTCGTAACATACACACTATTGAAACTTTATTTTGAACTTGTAAACGGCTGAAACTTTACTTCTAACGCACAAAGCGCTTAAACTTTATTTCCATCATACACACTATTGAAACTTTATTTTAATCTGAAACTTTATTTTTAACTTGTTAACGGTTGAAACTTTGTTTTATTTCTAACATACAAACAGATAAAACTTTATTATTAACTTGTAAACTGATGAACCTTCATTTTATTTCTAACATACAAACAGATAGAACTTGAACCTTAACATACACACTATTGAAACTTTATTTCTAACGTACACACTATTGAAACTTTATTTTTTAACTTGTAAACTGGCGAAACTTTGTTTTAATTCTAACATACAAACAGATAAAACTTTATTCTTAACTTGTAAACTGGCGAAACTTCGATTTATTTCTAACATATGAACAGATACAACTTTATTCTTCACATACACACTATTGAAACTTTATTCTTAACTTGTAAACTGGTGAAATTTTATTTCATTTCTGACATACAAGCAGATAAAACGTTATTCTTAACTTGTAAACTAGTAAATCCTACAATCTCATTTACAAACAGATAAAACTTTATTTCTAACGTACACACTGTTGAAACTTTATTTTTAATCGACAAACTGTTGAAACTTTATTCTATTTCTAACACACAAACAGCTTAAACTTTATTTTTAACATAAACACTATTGAAACTTTATTTTGTAATCTGTAAACTGTTGAAACTATATCTTTCATTTACAAATAGTAGAACGCTTAGTCTAACTTGCAAACTAGTAAATCCTACAATCTCATTTTACAAACAGATAAAACTTTATTTCTAACGTACACACTGTTGAAACTATATCTTTCATTTACAAATAATAGAACGCTTAGTCTAACTTGCAAACTAGCTAGTAAATCTTATTCGTCATCGAATCTAACTGTTTAAATCTTCATCATGGAAATCAATGTTCCACAGTCATTTGAAAAAGATATGATCACCCTTCATCTAACCCATCCGTTGCATGATAACAACAACTCTTCGCATAATAACATTTATTGAATAACTGTAACAAGCATGCATTACAAATCAATGGTTTGAAACAGATAAAATAGATACAGCTGGTAACTGTCATATAGCGAGCAATGATAACCATACAGGACTTTGGCAGTGTTGAGGTAAGGAGGAAAGAAGCATTGGTTATGAACGTAGCTACTACAACGAACAGACAAAATAGGAACACACAAATCCTTAAAACGTTTCGTGACTTCATGATAGTGTTGATTCACTCTACTATCCCAAGGTGGGAGCAAAATATCATTAATGACTAGATTGGGAAATACTTTCCTCTCCTTACCAGGATTATTACAAAAGATGCGTATAACATTGAAAGCAGCTAACCATCGTTTAAAGTCAATAAGAAGAGCAGTCTCACAAGAAAAGCCATAGTCTTGCAAATATTTCAGATTAAGTCCATGAATGTGTTTTCTCGCCCATTGATCAACATTGGGATCACAGTTTGCATGTTGATGATAGACACTAACAATCTGTTATGTCCAATTGTTCATAGCAATAGCACTGAGCTCCTGTGCAGGTTCACCCTCACAATCCATAAAAATGATGATAGAAGCCTAAAACGGAAATTACACATCTAAGGAAACGATCTATAACATATCACAAAATGAAGAATTACATCGATGCTTTTCACGACAAAATACACAAATGATATGATGGCAACGAAGAAGTAAAATGTATCTAATAAGACCACGTCCACGGCACTCAAAGCACATAAGCGAATTGTCATAGGGTAGAGTTAGGAAAGGATTAGCAATTCTCTTTCCTTGACTTGCGTTTGGAGGTAGCATTATTGTCCGACTTGCGCTTCGTACCACCCCCGTTAAGGAAGTCAATAATGTCATCTACGTTGGGTGGCTTTGGAATATATAGGATGGATTCAGTGTATATCGAGAGAGAGGCTATTTTGTTATCCTTGTGCTGACCATAATATAGCCCATTCACTTTGAAAATAATATTCCAAAGAGAGAATGTGCGTCCGTCACTTGCATGATTCAACGATGGAATGATTCTCACTGTGGAAGGCTTGATTCTCATTAGACAACAATCCTCATTGGAGAATAGAATACATTTATTAAAGCTGGCACGTTAACGAGTATGACTGCAGAAACATTTCTTCAACGTTCGCTACGTTTCACAACAACCTGTCAAAGACTTCTTACAAACTTATTTCAACATTTGCATTTAAGCGAACGTGTGCTTTACATATTCTACACGAACGGTTAACGCATGTAATATAAAACCCTAAATCCAACCGTAGAGGAGCCTAGCCTTGGATTATGAACTTTACAATCCATGCGATTCAATGTCATGGAACTAGCTCTCATACACTCAACGTGTATGACAACATCTGGTTTTATAAAACATTCAACGCTGACTATAAGACCTTGTGTGAAACAATCTACACAGCGCAGTAAAACTTTCTAGCGCTGTGATGAACACTGTTTTCATATAACATTCTAAACTCGCCGTCTTACTGCAGTAGAAAACTGCTTTTACTAAACCTGATGAAGCTAATCTAACAGTCATGAAGTTTGAATTTCTAATAGGGAAACATTTGGCAACTGTCTCCAATAAAACTTTCTAACACTGTGAAAGTAAGTTACAAGACAATCTACACTGTGCAGTAAAACCTTCTAAAACTTTCTAGTGCTGTGATGAGTTCGGTCAGTCATATAACGTCAATGATCAAACTTTATTTTCACAAACGTGCGTCGCGGTAAATTATTTGACTACACTAACGCTTACATTTCATGACATGTGTGTTTCATAAAACGTCATGATCAAACTTTTCTAACTATACATCAACCTGTGTTGCAGTAAAACTTTTACAGACCATGATACACTTTCTAACGACACTCACGAATACAACTTCGATGATCAGACTTTACTTTCTCAAACGGGTGTCACAGTAAAATTATTTGACTACACTAACTTTGCAAACCATGATACACTTTCTGACTAGACTTACAAATAAAACGTTGATGATCAAACTTTCTAACTATACATCAGCCTGTGTTGCAATAAAACTTTTGTACAACATGATAAAGTTTCTGACTAGACTTACGAATACAACGTTGATGATCAAACTTTTCTAACTATACATCAACCTGTGTTGCAGTAAAACTTTTACAAACCATGATACACTTTCTAACGACACTCACGAATAGTGATGGAGATCGCCAGCACCAAATTCCTCCACCAATTATGGGAATGGTACACCCCTAACTCCCAGCCACGAACTATGGTGGAGTGGGAGTACATCGACAAAGTGAGGCTCGCGGTAGAAGAACGATTGAAGCAAGTGAACTGTTTTTGTGATCTAAGTGAAGCCAGACTCTGGGACGATATTGACGATGAAGACCTTTTGAAATACATGCCATAATAAATTTTTATTTCGTATTATCTTTGCTTTCATACTGACTTACTTGAATGGGGCTTCAGTGGATGATTTAAGCATGTATACTTTTTCATTTGGAAATAGTAGCACACTTAGTTTAACTTGCAATTCTTATAACATTTCATATGGATGATAATGGTAGATGAAATAGTGTTAAATAAAATTAAGATAGCTTACATGATTCTGGGATAGCAATCGACTGCGATCCATGTGTAAAGAGCTTGTTAGACTACGGAAGAGAGAAGTGTGTTATGTTGTGTGTGGCGCGTGAGTGTCCTCCCATTTCATTCCAGTCATCAATTCATCTCATTGATAGAGGTAGGTAGAACTCATGGTTCTCATAACGTATGCAATGGATAGTTTATAAGGCAACCTTCGACAGTTGGCTAAATGTCGCCCTGGCGCGAATGCATACTACGTTGAGACAGAGGCAATCACTTGCAAACATGACGCAGAGAGGTTTAACAAGATTGACCATTGCCGAATGTCCCCTGCGGTATACATAGCTACGGGTTTCACCGCCGCCCTTTGCAGGAACGCCCGTCGAAAGGAAGTATTACACCGAACTTCATTTGCAACGTTCAAGTTGACTGATAGCAGATTCAACTTAATGATAGTATTCGCCAGTCCGAAGACTGCCCAGGGCAAACCACGTGGAGGTTCTATCATGTCTTGCCCCATGGTGGCCCTTAAGAGAGCCGGTGGTTCGTTCTCGGGGGTCGTCATCTTACAGCCTACCGATTCTGCTGAGAGAGTCTTTGACTCTCTCCTTGGTAGCAGTGTCGACTTCCACGCTAATTGGTATGTGACTGAAAAGTGGAATGTAGCGCCATTCCGTTGGATTGACAACACTTGCTGTCATCGCATTACCAATCTGAGCAAGATTGTTGTGGACTCTGTCTTGCTCCTCTATTCTAGCAAATTCATCAAATAAATTTCGCGGCCTTAACTGCGGTCCGCGAGGAGAGCTGACTTGACTGTTTGGCGTCTGCATGATTGAAATGAAATGAAATGAGAGGTAGTGATTTATATACCCCTCTAACGCGACGCAACGTTCAAGTTGACTGATAGCAGATTCAACTTAATGATAGTATTCGCCAGTCTAAAGACTGCCCAGGGTAAACCGCGTGGAGGCTCTATCATGTCTTGCCCCATAGTGGACGATTATACGGTAGTGTGTTAGTAGATTTCAATCACTGAAAAGGGAAGATGAGAATCATTTCATTTGTCTCATCAACTTTTATCATGGGAGCAATCATTGAAGGGGCATCTAATGAATTACATTTCACTCTACTCCATATCATAAAGACTAACCTTTGTCGAATGGCTGAAGTACTCTGACCTGGCGAGAGAAAGCGTCACGTTGAGTATGAAGTCGAATGCCCAACATGAGCAACGGCTCAGAGGTTTCGGTCTAACAAACGACGAACAACCCGTGCAACGCAATCCCTCTACGGCAGTACCCGCCGTCCCGAAGGAACGCTCGAGCAAAGGAGGTATTACAGCGATGATGTGCTTTATGAGCAGAAGTGAATCTCTTGATAGCAAGAGACTATTCAACTAGATAGCAAGTCAAAACAACCTGATAGCAGGACAAATGTATAGTCAGTAATTTACACTTAGTGAGGAATGATAGATTTGAGTGTAGTGAGTGGCACTCGATCCCGTCGACAGCCCGAAGGCCTTGTACTGATCACTAGGGAAGTGAGAGATCTTCCCCGATACCCGCTATTTACAGCTGAAGACATCATTGTCACTGCCCCGAAGTGGTAACAGCAACGCCGAGTCAAAGGTAGTGAACAGTAGCTGGAATCTAACCCCTCAAAGCTGCCTTAGACTTAGTTAAATTTGAAATCTGATAGCAGATTTGAATTCAGCATACTTGAAAACCTTGAGGAAACATCCCAAGTTATTGCTTTGATCAGCTTGATAGCAAGCCGTAGAGAGCTTGATTCACCAGCGTTTCGCAATGGAGATGTTTAGAGGCCACCCATGACAAGATAGCTAAGACTCAACCGATTGGCGTTCAAAGTGCTACGTTGAGAACTGTGTCAAATGCCCAACATGAGACATGAGTTGTCACAGCGGTTTCGGTCTAAACTATGACACACTCCCTTGCCACACTTATCACTACGGCATCGTCCGCCGTCCCAAAGGAACACCCTGTCAGTGGAATATTACAGCAAAACTCTCCGTGTCTTGCTCGCTTTCAGTGAAAAGCCGCTTATAGCATGAGAAGAGTGGCTCAGACATCATTAAAAATGCTTTCATTGACTTCAGCAGGGTCGAAAACCCCGAAAATTGCCAAAAATAGCGAATTTAAAATTTTCAACTTTTTAGCACTACTTATGAAATTTTATAAGTAGTCTGTCACTTAGGACAGGTCAATAGCGACCGAACCTTTTTTGAATCAAGTCAAACAGACTTGTAGAAGCAAAGTTACAAGCCTTTAAAGTTTTGGAGTCTTTTATGGCCTGGAGACGAAGGCCATCTCCTGGCTAACCTCTAAGTCTGACGCCTTAGCTGATATCAGCTATGAAATTTTCTAAGTCGGTTTCTTACAGAAACCCGGGATTTGGAATGTCCGAAGCTATCATCGGAGCTCAGAGAGACGACTTACCGTTGGCAATCTCTCGTCTGAATGACAAGTCTCTGTCGGTTCCCAGCTTATATAGTGTGTGGTGATCAGCTGATGATGTAATACCCATCATCCAAACACTAAAAACCCGGCTATCTCCGGTTCTAGTGCTCCGATTGAGTTGGAAATACACCATTTCCATGTAGAATTTGACGCTGAATCCGAATCTGGCCTCTGTTTTCCCATCCGATGCTTCGTTTTGGCTCTACAGTAGGCAGCCATCGCAAAAATTCTAACTCGTTTTTTCGAAAAATGTTGAAAATTTTTCTCTCCGATTAACTTGAAACTCTCCGATTGACTTGAAACTCACCATACAGATAGAGAATTTCACGTTGATTCCAAATCTGAAATCCGTTTTCCAATCCGATGCTTCGTTTTGAAGCTACAGCCCAAAACGTCCCAAATTCTAACTCTGTCGTTTTTCGCCAATGTCCCAAAATCTTAAATGGCGTCTCACATCTAAACGAAGACAGGTATGAACAAGCCGATTCTTTCAGTGAATTTGTCTCACTCTTAGCTTTCAAACGAGCTATTGCACGACAAAATCCGTCCACTAGAAGCCAATATCGAAGCGAGCTCTCCCGAGGGGGGGGGAGGTCAGTGAAATTTGATGAAAAATGTTTTGGTGACGGTCCCAGGTCGAAATTCCACACTTTGGAAAATTTTCAAAATTTTACCCATACAAAGCCACTCTGACACTTAGGATTTTTTCAGGTACGACAGTCCACCCTCCCAACCTGGCCGGCACACCACGCCAACCTGGCCGGCACACCACGCCAACCTAGACACCACATCACCGCGCGCTATACGACGATCGGCCAGAGAGGGGGTGACGTCAGCGAACCTGACGGACGCACGTGGCCGGCACACCACGACACTCTGTCGTTCCAGAGGGGGGGGACGTCAGACTCAAAGCACCACGGCGGCCGACCACGACACTCTGCCGTTCCAGAGGGGGGGAGACGTCAGCGACGGCGGCCATCTTGCGCGGTCCAGAAGTGGAGTTTTACTTACTACTAGCCTACTAAAAGTGTTCAAGATCATAGCTTTCTAATAAAGTTGTTATTTAGAAGAGTTCAGCATTTCAAATTCATAGAGGGAAAAACATTCATAGTCGGCAATTCATTTTGATCACAGTTAAGTATAAGGACATCATGGATGTGTGTGCGTAAGACAGCAAATGAGCGACAGGCAAACAACCTTCTCAAAAAACCCATCGTTGGTTTAATAGCAATTTGTAGTGGCAAGACTTTTATACGCGGTACCATTGGCAGGCCTCACAGCAACTAAGTATGCAAAAATAAGAGGATAAACTAGGTCTTGTAAAATGGGCAGAAAGAGGACAGTGAAGCTATTCTTCGAATAATTTGTTTGTTTCTGACTTCTTTCTTGAAGTTTTGCTGTTTTCTCCTAATGAACTGAAGTTTAAAAGAAATACTAAGATTTCATTGAATTTTAATCAAGCGGCGTCGCCATGCGCTTCGATAAGATTTCTGTATTCGATTAATGGCAAATAAATTTCGAATTCTTCAACCGCAGAAACAGCACTCAACTGGTATTCAAGGCAGGGAGAAGACAATTCATTAGCATATGTGTTGATATATTACTTTCTGAGTTGAAATAATTACTGATAAATATTTATTAAAATGTGCCTGACAGTCTAATCAAAAATATGTTTGACGAAAATGGGAAAATAGAAAAACAATCTTAAAAAACTTTGCTTCTCAAAAGGTACTGAAAAATTCAACAACCATAGAAAAACCCTACCCCCACCCTTCTGTTTCATAACGTTCTTGGACGAATCCCGAGACCTAATAACGTTCATGCCAAATTTCTGGAAGAATCTCACCCATGAATGTGGTACACAGGGTGGCGGCCAGATTTCAAGCTTCAAATTTCCGGGCGATTCACGGGTTCTTTTACCGAATTTACACATCTTGACCAGATTTGCATTCCAATTACATCGCTCAAGAATTATCCGGACATTTATTTCTTTAAGCTACTTTTATCACAACATTTGAAACATTTCCTGTTTGAATTTTGCCACTAAATTATGACGCGTTGGATAATGAACGATATTTGACTTCACCACACTCAGTTATCAAAATTTTTGAATTCTGTGACCGCTGGTCCCTAAGTTTATAAATATGCGCTTTTCCTCATTGGCCTGCACTCAATGAAGTCCTTGGTATCTGAATAATTTCATATCGACAGAAAAGGTAATTTCCTGAACTTTCCAAAGATAAAAATTCTTCATTTTTATCCTCTGATTCATAAAATTCTAGAAAGTTGTATTTAGACGATTTATCAGACTGAAATGTTCAAACATGTTAAGTTGAAGTAACAAATGACAAGCAACAACCATGATAGAAAACCATGGTATCAAAATGTGCATGTTAATGCAATGGCACGATCCTATAAAGAAGTATCGACATGAGAAGCCAGGAAACTGCCGCACTGGACGAAAACCTTAGACGCCACCTGTGCGGGTCTCGGGACATAATTGAATAGGACCGACGTTCTCTCGTGTGTCGTAAAAGGCACTGTAAATGGCGAATCATAGGGACCTTCTACCACTGCAGCTCTGGTGTTGGCAGTCTGATAACTTTTTTCTCATTGCCCTTCATCGGTGGCTATACTAAGTTGATATTGCGGGGGGATCCTGACAACCGAATCTCAGATGTTGGGATATGCATCAAAGCTTTCAGAGCTTCATCCCCTGTGGCATATTATGACTTATCCCTTTCCAAAGTCCCCTCAGCGATGGCCGCCGCCCCTCCTCGACGGTGAGGGTTGGGGCGGACCATCGGGGATGCTAACTACCTCGGTCAATGCTGTTCACCCTTGGCATGGCAGCACTCCGGTGGTATCGGAGTGGCCACATCCTCACCAGCAGTGGGCATATATTTGCTTACTAGGTCTGTCGCTTTGTATTGTCTTGATACGAAGCCTCCTATGCACTGGACGGAGCCGGGTAAAACAACAACAATCGTAAACGTCAGAAGTACTCCAACTTATCATCCTTTTTGTATCAGCTTGCGCAGAAACAAAGGACACATGGTAACCGTCTGTCATAAAATTTGTGTCTGATGTTTCCAGGAAAGTCAGATATAATGCTGTAGAATCAAGGTCTTGATCTTTCTTGATTCAAATGATAGCGATGGCGATTCAAATAGACTATAGGTAAAAATTGTATGGAAATGTTATAAAAATAAAATTCATCAGTTGATGAAAATGAATTGCTTTTTGATCATTAGCGAGAACAAAAAATGAATCTTTCTATCATTGTAATGCAGATGTGTGTGCTTGTTTCAAAAAACAGCTAAGCAGCTAAATGTGCGATTAAATGTGTAGGCCTACTTAAGTTTAATCAAAGAACTTTTATGGCTCTGATTACTTTCAAAACAATAGGCATAGTTACCGGTAATGTCATCGAATTTTTAATAGGCCTTCAGCCAATTCAGTACTCTTGAAAGATTTTATTTGACCGTCGATTAGCATTTCGGTGTACTTTGTTAAGAAACACGTGTGTATATCGCCGTTAAACACATGCATCCAGGCATTTAATGGCTGGGCCTTTTTTGCGCATATGGTATGAGCTAGATAAATGTGCTTGATTAGTTACTTAGAACGGTATCTATTGATATATTTCCCGCGTTTATGGTATTGTCGGGACCGCATCAGAGAGCAAAATCTTTACCGCTGGAAGAAGCTCCGGATGGTTCCATAAACTAGCGACCCCGACATTTGGAAGCAGTTGTCTATACATAAGCCCCATTGATTTGGTGGCCTTCTTGTCATGATTCACTGTATGGCTTCGAACTGATGACTTAGCTTAGTCACTGACTTTCATTCGAAATTCCAATGAATACTCTGATGCACTTTAATTTAATAGAAATAGTGGGCTTAAAACAGCCATATTAAAAACTGTTGAAATCCAAGAAATTCTGCTCATTGAACTTAGTGGGAAGTAGTCACAAAATGGCATTGCCGGGCAATTTAAAAGCCACCTAATTGGCTATTTCACTCAAATTTAAGGGCGATTCCCGGGACGCAACAAAATTCCCGCACTCGGCCGCCACCCTGGGTACAGTTATCTTACTGGAGTAAGAACTACTACTTAGGCCTACTCATATGGCAGGCATCTGAGATGTCTTAATACAGTGAAATAGCAATTGAAAAGATAATCAGTTCTAAATAATCTGGGAGTACATCATGCAAATATATTACCAACTGAAAGATTTTAGCAGGCCATCTCATCCCGTTCAAACATGGACGAATGACAGGGTGGTTTCACTTATTTTCCGTCCAAGATTTCATCAAATTTGTAAAAATTTACCTTCTAATTGTTAATAAATAAGCAGTTTCATGCACTTATCACCACAACTTTAGAGGTGGTGTCTAGAATTACAGTTAAGTGATTTTAGACTGATTTTCATCGATAACGTAACTTTCAAGATAAATATATAGGAAACCGAAAATATAACCGATAATATATACCGAAAAATATATAGGTGAGTGAAATTCTTCCATGAATCCTAGAATTCGGCTAAACTAGTGTAGTGTTGGCATGAGTGCTTAACTCCTTGATTATCTGCGGGTACAAGAAGTTTTGGCATCGAAGTATTTGCCTGAATGGCAGATCCAAAAACCTGAAATTGAATTTTTCGGTTGAATAGTGAAATGCATTCGAGAGGAGGGTGTACACAGTCAAAGCGAAATTGTAAAAGAAACTAACAGTAGGAGAGATGAGAAGAATACCGGAATCCTGACTTGTAGAAAATTGCGCTCAGTAGATCTATGTTCTTTACATTTGACAAATTTCTGAAGAATTTGGGATGAAATTGAAATGATCAAAAAAAATCAATTGCAGTATTTTACAAATGAGTAAATGCTCGATTGGATTTCAAGAACCAACTGTGTGCTTAGAAATAGCATAGAAACACGTGAACTGAGGATGAAAATCATGTCTGTTAGGCGGTTGACTAGGCTATATAGACGTCTAAAGTCCGCATCATTAATTGGCAAGATTCACTTTTCGGAAGACAAGAGTATAAGGAATATGACCGTTCCAGGACAGGACACACAAAATTCTCAAATTTTTTCGTATTTAAAAGAACGACTAAATTTAAGAATTTTGCTCATTTTTCAGATTATGAAGACCTAAATTCATAAATTTAGACGTTTTTAAAAAGTACCTGATTTTTCAAATTTTTTCAAAATCTCAAATTTGAGAATCATAATTTTTCTCTTGAAAATCATGACAGTTCCAGGACACAACATCAGAAAAATCATTTTCTCAAAGATGATGTTGAATCATTTTTATGTCTAAACCAGGTTAAGAAACCTCTAATTTATATTTAAAATAAGTTTAGGGGAAAAATATTTCTTTAAAAATGGAAACCTCAACGGGGACGAAAATGGAAGAAACCTCAACGGGGACGAAAGTGGAAGGAACTTCGGCGGGGACGGCGACGACGAAAATGGAAGAAACCGCAAGAATATATCCTTCGTTATCTCAATTAAAAATAACTGAATTGAATAAAGAAAAACACAAAGATAGAGTTAGGTATATGAAAGATAAGGAATCTCAATTATTATTAAGATTAGAGCATTATAAAAAATTAAGAAGACGCAATTATTACTTAGACATTCTTCGTTATTGTACTCTCACCATTGTTTAAAGTACTAATTGTGTGAACTAGAAGATCATTGTAACTCATAAACACAAAATTGTTCAATGAACACGTACACTGGCTGATGATTGAAGAGAGAGAGAGAGAGATTTATTGTTCTAGCAACGGAAAACATCTAACAGCTTTCCCTTAAAATTATATTGTAATCTCTTGTCATTTCAATTTACGCATCGGTAAAATTTGGACAGTTCAATTTACGCATCGGTAAAATTTTGACAGTTCTATTTACCCTTACGTAAATTATTTTCAGAATCAGTTTTCAAAGTCAGTTTTGCAAATAGATTTATAAAACTCACATGCATTCACAAAATTCATTTAACGTCTCCTCTCTCCGCTGTATTGATTAAAAGTACCTCCTATTGTGAATTCACGGATTGAGAACACATAAGGGTGCGGTGACACTAAAAGCAATTCTTCTTGTGAACTCAGAACACATAAGTTAGGAGTAGTTAAAATAACCCTAATTATCCCTAAATTTATGAATTTTCAATCACTTTTATGTCTAAACCAGGTTAAGAACCCTCTAATTCATATTTAAAATAAGTCTAGGGGAAAAATATTTATTAAAAAATGGATGAAACAAAAGTGGAAGAAACCATCAAAAATGGAAGAAACCTCAAGAATATATCCTTCGTTATCTCAATTAAAAATAACTGAATTGAATAAAGAAAAACACAAAGATGGAGTTAGGTATATGAAAGATAAGGAATCTCAATTATTATTAAGATTAGAGCATTATGACAAATTAAGAAAGAGATGGTCTAAAATTAAGAATGTAACACAAGGTTTGGAATATTTTTAACAATAAGTTTAGGTGCTTTGACAATTGTTATATCTTCAGGTGTTTTAGTAATTCCAGTAGTTGCTACTGCTTTAACAGGTACGGGTGTTTTTACAACTTCACTTGTTACAATGTTAGATAAATGTTTAATAACTAAGAAACGAAAATCGTTAAAAACTAAGCATTTACATATTAAAGAAGTCTATGACAAATTACATTACTACTTTCAAAGAGTATGTGATGATAATGTTATTGCGCTAGATGAGATTGAAAAATTTGATCAAATAGCTAATGAAGCAAATCAAATATCATTTAATGATAAGAATAAACAGCTCGACAAAATTTCTAATGATGGTAAAACTTCTATTGAGGAAACTGATATAGTTTTTTTAGAAGAGCTAAAAGCTTTAAACGAAACTTTCAGCAAAACTTTATTAAACAAAACTTTAGACAAAAAGATGTCAGACGCCAAAGCAATAAAAAAATAATTTGTTCAGTAAAATGTTTTTGTTGTATACCAATGTTACCACAAAATTCAAATATTATATTTTAAAAATGGATAAAATTAAAGCTGATAATCAAAAAAGTATCCAACAATTAGATGAGTTAATAAAACAAAAAAATATTATGAAAGAAAATCATACTCAGCATAGAATGATAAAAGCTGGTATTCAATCTGGTATGTTTGAAAAAATGCAGCAAACCGATCAAGTAAAACTGATTTTGAAAAAACTATGAAACCATTTAAAACTCTTGAAAAAGAACTTACAAATAATGATAAACAAATTAATATAACAGATCCAGCTCACAAAACTATATTGGATGACTATGGATTAGTAGAATCAAACATTAATAAGAAATTACCAAAATCTATGCAATTTGAACATTCTATTTCATTTATAGATGGAAAAACAATACCTAGATTTTATCTCGGACAAAAAGAAATATTTCCACAACCTTTTCGAGGTTTAATTCTTTCACCAGATAAATCTCCTTTTAGTCTAGATCGAAATTTTGTTGATCTTTTAAGAGGAGCAGATTTAAATAATTATGCTGTAGAAGATCTCATAAAATATAAAGCGATGTTACATAGAGTTGGTGCAGCAAAATCTCTTAGACGATATATAAACAATTAGAAAATTTATTATCAACGGGAGTTAAAGTAGGAAAAGGTTTTAAAACAGAAACAACTGTATTCTTACCAGATGATCCACAAGAATTACTAAATAGATTAAATATTTTAATATCTGCAATAAAAGAAGGACATAATTCTAGTTTCAATGAAATTCATGCTATATTGAAAAGACTGTTAGAAAAGAAGATTCTAAATGAAGAGGATTATAAAAGTATAGCTGAAATATGTTGTTGTTTTTAATTTTTTTATAAAAAAATATTTATTTAAAATTTTAACTAAAAAATGTGTTCAGCAGATTTAGACAAAATTAATAATCATTTAGAAAATCTAACAGAGATTTTGGGTTCATCAAAATTTAGTACGACGTTAAAAATTATAACAACTACTTCATCACACACTTGTAATTTAGAACCCATTCTACATTTGGAACAAAATAAAAATTATCAAATTGCATTGACTAGTTTCTCCACATTTAACACTATTCAAAACGTTATCAAAGATGTGAATGATCAATTTAGATATTCTACTGATAAAGGCAAAACATGGAAAATACTAACTTTTCGTCCTGGTTCTTACGAAGTTGAATCAATATCAAATGAAATTAAGAGACATTTAGGTATACCATTAAAAGATAAGAAACAACTACATTTTGCAGTTGAACCGGCAGTTAATAAATTTTCTCTTACTTTAGACGAAAATCATCTAGCTGATTTTAATCATGATAGATCATTGTCAAAGCTATTAGGATTTAATAAACAAACCTACAGTCAAGGTTATCATTTAGGTGAGAAGATTCCTAAAATAACTGAAATAAATTCAATTGTTGTACATTGTGACATTATTGAAGGAGGATGTATAGATGGTAAACTGTCAAATTTGATTTTCAGTTTTCCAGCTTTTACTGTACCCATTGGTTATAGATTAAATGTAATTCCACAAACATCAATATATTTCCCTATTACAAGAAAAACTATTAACAGTATTAACACTAGAATTACGGATGAGAAAGGACAAGAAATAAATTTTGGAGGCGAAGAGATTATGATAGATCTTTTGGTTAGAGAAGTTTAGTTTTCTTCTTCTTAAAAATAAAAATTTTTTATTAAAAAATGAGTGAAGTGCCCCCATTAAATAAAAAAAACTTAAATTTAATCATCATCCAAATTTTTCTAATAAAGTTTTGTCAGTTATTTGTGGTAGTTCAGGATGTGGAAAAACATATTTATTATTTAAAATTTTAACGACTCCAAATTTTTTGGATTATAACAATCTTATAATTTATACAACAACAGCAGAACAACCCGTCTATCAATTTTTAAAATATGGATTTGAAAATAATCTTAAAAAACGGCAATTGCTTCATTATTCAAAGAATATGAAAAATCTGAATATGAAGAAGAAATAAGTTCGTGGTGTGAAGAAGCAGCAAAAAATAATCAGTCAGTAGAATCCACCAAAAATAACCATATAAAGATACAATTAATAGATGATAGTGGTAATATGCAAGATCCTAGTAAACTAGATAAAACAATGAAACATTGTGTAATTTTTGATGATTGTGTTAATGATAGAAATCAGTCAGTTCAGAGAAATTATTTCACAAGAGGTAGACATAATAACCAAACTGTAGTGTTTTTTATTTAACACAAAGTATGTATTCATTAGATGGAAGTGTTATTAGAAAGAATGCAAATATATTTATACCATTTGAAATAAATGCAAGAAACTTTAGTGATTTGTCAAGAGATTTATAAGTAAGAAATAAAGATGAATTTAAACAATCGTGTAACAATGCTTGGTCAAAAGATTATGGCTTCATTACAATTAATATTGATAAAAAAATTCATGATAGAGTTATCGAACGATTGTTCTCTGACTAGGCTTCGTCCCGACTAGGCGTTTGAGATAGAAAATATTTTCGTGGAGTGATAAATTTTTTTTCTTCTAGACTGATTTAAATAATAAAAATTTTTTTTCTTCTAGATTAATTTAAATAATAAAAATGTTTTTTTCTAGATTGATTTAAGTAATATTTTTGTTTCTAGACGGATTTAAATAATAATAATAAATTTTAAGAAGGTAAAGTAGTTATTCCATCAGGTAACATTTTTCTTTTATCATCAAATGGATCAAATGCTAATTTGTGTTCCTCTTTTAAATACATTTTATGTTTCTTTGAATTAAGTCTATAATTACATGCTGTTTTTATTTTATTATTAAATAATGCATTCTTATAATCTTGAAATGTTATTTGGTTAGACACTGATGCCTTTGAAATTCCTCTTAATGTTTTATGTGTTTTAATATTATTTGTTGTATTATAACAATAACATCTAGATTTTAAAAATATAGCTTCTGTTATGTACTCTTCATTTCCTTCTAGTTCATCTTTTACTTTACATAAATCAGAAGGATGAATGATATCTTTTATTTGATTAATTTCTTCATCAAGTGAAGAATTATACAGTATTGTTAATTCTAAGAAAACAGAATCGGTATCTGTAAAGTGTAATTTATAGTTTTCGCCATAAGCAGGTGCTTATATATATAAGCATATATAAATCTATACATAAATAGTTTAGCTAATTCTAATATAGTGAATCCTATAAAATTAAACTTGTCATGTTTTATAATGTTTCGTCTTAGATGCACTGCACATAGATTATCACTAAATCTAGCAGTTCTTTTATATGTAGGTTTCCTTGTTAAATTTTGATATCTATCATTATAATAAACTATTTCAATATTTTGTATATTACGCACATTTTCTAAAGTCTTACCATAAAATGCATTATTCATTAATTTAAAGAATACGTTTCCAAAATCATCTTTATTTCTTTGAGCTATTTTACGTTTTTCGTTATTGAACTCTATATAATTTTTTAACCATTCAGATTTTTGATAAAATAGTTTTCGATGTATTTTAGTGAGAATCATTCCATGTTCTAAATACCAATCTAGCATTCTTCCTTCAACAACATACTTTCCTTTATTACTTTGTGTTAACATAGTTTTTTTGTTGGTCTGTATTTCTTAGGAATTAAAGATTTTTGATAATCTGAAAAATCTTCTATATTGGGAATTTTGTTTTCGGGACAGAATGGATAATATTTTGTTGCGCCTTTTATATAATCAGGGTATACTAAATCAACTTCATATATATAACCAAAATTACGATTTCCATCATATGTAGGTTCGTAATCAAGAATATTACACCATGACATTTCACCTGTTGGTAATTCTTGTATCATGCAAGAAGAATATAAGCTATTAAAATCATAATATAACAAATAGTTTTCTCTCATGAATTCATCAACTCCTGCTTGACTCTCTTCATTTGATATAAGTCCTTCTATATTTTGATTAAACAATTTTATAAACTGATCGCTTTCTTCTGGAGATAAAGGTTTATATATTCCGTAATCATCAGGATCTACTTTTTTATTATAATATTTAACATATCTATTACCTAAAACTGATGAAGCACCACCTCTAATACCAGATTCAAGAAATAATAATTTATCATGTGTATTTTCTTTATAATGTTTAAGTTTAACACCAGTATGTTTTAATCCTGCTAACCATGTTAAACCTGGTGTAGAATAACAATAACATGGATCTATTCCATAATATTCTAAACACATGTCACGAAAGTTTTCAAAAAGATCAGTAATGACTAATGCATCTATCTGAAGATATTCAAGAAGATATTCTACAATTTAACTCTCTCCAATTTTTTCAGCTTCTGAATAATCTTCTTCAGATAATTGTGATTGTTTTAATGTTGATTTAAATTTATTTATTCGAGGAAGTCTTTGTTCTTTCATTATTTCATTTATTCCATTTATATCTCCAGTTAAATATTCATATGGAAATATGGCTTTTAAAGGTTTTAAATTATATTAATTTACTATTTTACATTGTTCAGGTTTCAGAGTTTTTCCCATAGCATCTAATGAATAAGGAGTAAATAATCTAAATGCATCTAAAATTCTAGTAGAACCTAATTGCATTGAAAAATATTCTTCTTCTTCTTTACATAGTATATTTATTTGTTGTTGCTGCAATTTTTCAGATGAAAATGAATCTTTCATTGCTAAATGGAAATCATATTTAGAAACATTGTAGAAATATAAAGGAACAAAGTTATATTTAAATCTATTAGCATTAAGATTAAAGAATTATGTGCTGCACCTCTATATAATCCATTTAGATTATCATGATCTTTTACTTTATCAATATATCTACCTCTGCCACTTTTAAAATTATTTGGAAATTCTTTTCCACAGTAATAACATTTTGTTTCATTAATAAAATAATATTTTTCTTCATCCGTTAATGGAAGCATTGGTATATTTGTTTCAAGCAATTTGAAAAACGACCTTGTAATTCTTCTACTTTCTTAACAAAAATTTCTGAACTATCTTCACCATAGTAATCATAATATTCTGATTTAAATAATTCAGGATAATTTGAATGAATGTACATTCCCCAACATAATGGCTTTTGTTCAAATAAATATTTCTTTAGTTTTTGTGCAGGTGCACTTTTTTCATATTTACCATTATCAGAATTTTGTGCTATGTTAACATTAGATGCTTCGAAATCACAATAAATAGTAAAGGGTGCTTTATTTTTGAAATAATGTCTAATATATATTAAATAATCATCTTCAGGAAAAGTATTTTCAACTGCTTCATTTTGTTGACAATTCTCCAAATGTCTATTCATTTCTTCTTTAGTTCTAAAGCTCGTCACACATTGGAGACAGGGAAAATTAGCATTATCTGAAGTTTTTGTAAATATAGAAACATCTTTACACAATATAAAATGTCCCTGATAATATAATATATTCGCTTGTGCTGATTGTTTTGTTTGTTTTATTTTTTCAATTTTATCTTGATATATTTCATGTGTTATAATTGTTATCTTGTAAGATAATTTGTATACTGTTGTAAATTTTGATCTAAAATTTCTAACTGATGATTATTTTCATTAATAAAATGTTCTTTATATTGTTGATGACATTTTTTAAAACATACATTTATTTTTTGATTGGTTTCATTTAATTCTCTATTATCTTCATTTAATTCTTTATTTTCTTCATTTAATTCTTGAATTCTTTCTATCTTAATTTTCTGTATTTATGGAGATATTCTTGTAGTAACATTTTTGATTGTTTAAACTGATCTGTTTTACATTCCGATAAAATTTTATTCAAAATTTGTATTTTTTGATTATAGTCTGACAATAAAGATGAATAATTGGAATCATAATCATAATTAAAAGTACGTCCTTTATAATTACTATGATTAATCATTATTGGTGATAATGTTTTAACAATTTCAAATTTTTCAGTACATATTATATTTCCTTGGTAAAAAATATTATGATGCATGTAATTTCCTCTATTATTATATACTATTTCTGATTGACATAAATTTTTATTATTCAGATAAAATTTTTTTGAATCTGAGTAAAATGGAGTAATATAGAAAAATATTTCACATTTAATTCAAAAACATTTCCTTCTATTAAATTTTTATTCTTTTTATGAAACTTCATTAACCGATTATAATCATATGGAAATTCATGTAAGCCATCAGAGAGATCAAATTCCTTTATATATTCTTCTTTATTATAATGACTTAGTCTTTCTTTGTGATATTTTGCAGGATGTAAATGTGCTATAACACTCCACAGAAAACAATAATCATCTTAATTTTTATGTTGATCATTTGTGGTGAACTGAAAGGAAGGGGTATGTAACTACCACCAGTATTATTTTTATATTTATCAATTACTATTTTCTTAGATATTATTTTAACAAATCTCCAACCAGATTCACGTAACTGGGATTCAATTATGCAATTTTCTAATTTATTTATCATTATTTCAAATATGCGTTGTATATCATTCACATTATGAATTTCCTGTGAATTTGTAGAATGTCCTTGTATTATTTCTTCAGGAATTCCATCAGGTCCATTTTTTGTATAAAGTACTTCAACGTTTATATAGCATTTAAAAGATTTATTAAATATATTATAGAAGTTTGTTAATACATCATAAAAAGTTTCATCGGTTTCATTATGTTCAACAGACTCATCAAATAAATATTTTATATCTGTTACAGCTTCATCAAATTCATCTATTTCGTTAAATTCATCAGTATCGCTAAATAATATCTTCCATCTGTTACATGTTATCTTCACTATTAAAAACTTTTTTATATTCCGAATGTGAATAATCATCAAATATTTTTTTAACTTTTATGTCAGTAGGTAATGTTTCTAGATAGTTTTTATAATTATTTAATTTCGATATATTTTCTTCATTAGCTCGTTCTACATTTTGTAAATGCATTTTAATTTTTAAATGAGATTGATAACTTCTTTTTGTTTGCAACTTTCTTTTACATAAGACACAATAAAACTTTTCCACTTTTCAATTTTTAAAGAAAAAAAATTGAGTTTTAATTTTATTCAAAAAATCTGATAAATTTTAGATTTTATAAATCTTGTAATTTTTTTTGAATAAAGGGAGGAAGATTTAATTGATGCAATGTTTTTAAATCATAAACTGTTAAATGTTCTTTATTAATTAACCACCATAAATTATTGTATGCCAAAAAAACTCGGAAACCTCTTAAACAAAGTTGAAAATCATTTGTTTTAGTATATTTAGATATATCGTGTTTTATTTTATAGTCTTTTACAAATTGCATATATTTATGGTGATAATAAAATTTAACTTCTTGTTTTGGTGTAACAGGATTTGTATGATGACGATAATCTTTTAAAACTGGTACATGTTCTATTTTATACATTTTATCGTGTAAATTTTTAACATTGAAATTTTTATCGTGAAACTTTTTTCTCCAAGATTCATTTATTGCATCGAACATTTTTTAGAAAAAAAATTACTTTTTTATTGTTAAAAATATTGTTACCAAATGTTGGTGGAGGTGCATATATCCCGAATAATCGTGAATCAGAAATAGAAATAGAAAATTATATCATGAAAACTGGAGACGTTTTATCTGGTCCATTGCATCTTTCTATTCTTCCGCTACAAAATACAGAGTTAACAAATAAACAATATGTTGATACACAAATCAATGACTTAAAAGAAAAATATATAAACGATGTTTTGGTTCCACTGATGAATGAATTAAAGTTGCTTAAACTTAATGACAAATCATTCAACGAAAAATTGTCAAAACTTCATAAAAGGATAGAGAGCTAGAAGTAAATATAGCAAAACTTTTTAAAAAAATTTCAGAACAATCAAAAATTTTAATTTTATTTTCTATAAAGTTAAAATCTGCAGTCATTAAAAATAAACATCAGATACAACTATTGAAAGAACAATTAGAAGATGAAATAGAGAAACTTCCTGAAAAAACTAAAAAAAAATTAAAGCAGTTACAAGCTACATTCCAGAAAAGTGATGATGAATTGAGTTCTAAAATTACTCAACAAATGAAAAAGATGAATAGAATAATAAATGAAGTAAACTCACTTAATCAAAAAGTTGATAAAATGAAAACTCTTAAAATCAATTTAGAAAATGAATTAAAGAAAAATTTACAAGAAAACTCCAAAGGAAATAAAGAACAGTTAGATGCTGTTAAAAATCAGTTAGATGTTCTTAGAGTTCAATTGAATGCTCTTAAAAGGCTTTGAAGATTAATCGGCAGAAAATGCAAGTTAATAGAAAAGAAATAAAAATACATAACACGCTGCTTGACGCAATAGAGAAAGTGCAACAGAAAATTAATAAAGTTATCACGAAGTTGTTGTCCATTCACACACGGAAATCTTAATTGGACCAAAGGTCCTCAGGTTACTAACCAATCCTAAACGTAAATCTTAACGTAAATATTTTTTCCAAAAGCCAAATTTAAGCTCAAAAAATGCCTATAATTTATAAACACAATCATAAACACTTTACCTCAAATCAAAAAATAGCACATGAACCATCAATGAAATCTGTTTACCATTATAACAGTGTAGAAACTATTCAAAAAGAAGGAGATGGTGTAAACCGCTGAGCTGGAATATTTTCTGGTATAGGAAGTATCGTTAACTTAATTAAAAATAATAAAGATTTGATTACATCTGCTGCAAAAGGAGCAGCTGCTGTAGGTAGTACAGCTAGTGCAATATCAGATGCTGTTAAGTCTCAAAACGAATTTAAACAACTAGAAACTATTCGTAAACTTAAAAATGATTCTGAAGAACTAAAAAAATTAAAAAATCTTTCAGAGGAAACAAAAAACAGAATTGCTAACATAGCAGCAGAGTCTGATAGTAAACATGAGGAGAAATCAATTGAAGAAATAAGAGGTAATGGAACGCAGTTAGGTACTGGTTTGGCAAAATTCTAAAATATATTCGAAAAACGAAACCTAAGAAAATTACTTTTAGAAAAACAAAAAGGTCAAATTATTTTTTATAAAAATGTCTTCGCTTATCGAAAATAAATTTAGATTAGACGAGCCACCGTTCGTCAGTTACAATCAAAAAAAGAATGACTATACAAGAATTGCTATGAATCCCGGATCTTCTAGTAGAGTAAATACTGGAGGAGATTTAATCTTTGAAGTTGATAATCAACAAAGTTATTTATATTTACCTGATTCCTTTTTATACTGTGAATATTCTTTGTATAGTGATGCCAATTTTAAAACACCTTTACCAGATAGCGATAATATTGCATTAGAGAATAATTTCTTTTCAAGATTATTTACACAAATGCGTTTAGATGTTGCAACTCAAAATATAGAAACAATAAGTGATTCTCCAGGTGTAATTGATACAATGCTTAGATTTGTAACAATTGGTGAAAATAATAGAAAGTATGAAATCGAAGGTTGGTTTCCTGATACTAATGATGGTGTAATTGTTGATGATTTAACTCACACTGGAACAGATGCCGCAGGAATTGCGAAAGATGTAGAAAATATTGCAAATCATTTAAATAAAACAAACAATAGTGCATTTAAAGAAAGACGTGAATTTAACAAGAAAAGTAAGCAGACAGTAAATTGGTCATTGTCTCCATTATTCGGATATTTAGATTATGACAAAATATGATATCAATTAACATTTAAATTAATAATTTATCGTACAGCAAATAATGAATTAATCTTTTATGGCAAGACTGGAAAAAAGGCATATTTAAAAATTGATAGACTTGAATGGTGGATAAAACACATTACTCCTAGTTTAGAGGTTGAATTAGCTATTGCAAAAAGATTAAACACTAGCAAACCAATTCCAGTAAATTTTCTAAAGCGTACTGCTAGTTCTGTAACTTTTTCTGAACAAAGATTTAACTGGCATTTTACTAGAACTTTAAATATTCCAAGATATTTATTACTTACTTTTCAAAGAAATAATTCTCCAAGTTTTGATAAGAACAATAGTCTTTTTCATAATAATACGATTCGAAGTTTACAAGTTGCTTTAAATCAAACCCGATATCCAATTGATCCATTAAGATTCGATGATAGCAATAATCAATTTATGGAAGGATATGATGCTTATAGAAATCTTTGTATAGAATTTGGAGTTGAACCACAATTAACTCCTGGAGATTGGAGACATTTATATCCTGTTTTCTGTTTCGATTTAAGTGGACAATCTGAAGATATTATCAAAACTGGTTGTGATGTAACAATTAATACTGAAAAGAAAGATTCCACAACTTCATTGATGGCTTATGGTTTATTGCTAGAAGATGCAAAATATTATACTGAAATTCTTGATGGAAACACTAGACGAAATGACTTACCTAATCTTACCAAGGAAATCTTGCAATTTCTGACCAGAAAGTATCAGTCGTGCTAAGTCTTATTAGCAAATCTTATCAGATCTTATAAGATCTTATTTCTGATTTTTTAGAAATCTTTCAAGTAAAAAAAGTCTTACATTTTGCGTTTGTCTACATCCAGTGAACTGATGTTCCGTCGAGGTCATTTAACAACCGAAACCATTGATGTCGTCTGATCCTCGCACTATATTCGAACTTCAAGTTTTAAATTCTAATTGACTTCTTTTGATTTCAATTCTCAACTGGTAAGATCTGAAAATATCTTATTTTGCAACTTATTTTGCAAAAGATAAGACTTAGTAAGTCTGATACTTTCTGGTCAGGAACTGTAAGATCTTAAATATAATAAGTTCTGATCAGACTTTGCAAGAATCTGATCAGACTTAATAAGACTTATCAAGTCATTGTGTCTAGTGAAGATGGCTAGGATAGGTTATATAAAATTTTTGGTAACTTAAAATTTGTTCTTAACTCAAATTTTTTTCATAACTAGATAAGATTAAAAATTCTTAACTTAAAATTTTTTTATTAAAAATGTCGCAAGCGAAAAGTAATAATAATAATAATAAAACTGTTGAATTCAAACTACGTAATATTGTTGACAAAAATACACCTAAAACTATTACGATTAACAAAAAGAAATATTACATAAGTAAACCAATGATAGAGAATATTAAATTACAAGAAGAAAAGAATGGTGGAATTCTCCCATTAATTCCACTAATAATAGGTGGCATAGCAGCAGCAGGAAGTGTTGCAGGTGGGACAGCTGGTATTGTCCAAGCAGTAAATAAAAATAAATCAGGGAAGGCAGCATTAGAAGAACAAAAACGTCATAATAGAGTTAGAGAAAGTTGCTAGGGGTGAAGGAATAGTAGATAATTTTATTAGTAAATTAAATTTAGTTGATGAAGGGAAACGAGTTCTTAAAAACATTCTACATAATGTTGATTTAATTGAAATAAAAGAAACTAAAGATGGTTCTGGAATATATCTAAGTCCTAGTATGATTAGGTAAAACATTTATTCTATTTTATCTTTAAAAATGTATTCTACAAATTCTACAAGTTCTACAAATTCCGAAAATTTAATTAAATCAAAAATTTGTAATTTAGATTTATTGAATTATCTCTTAAAAGTACATAAAACCTCAAATTGTCAGCACACCGGTGGTGATTCAACTTCGTTGTATACCGGAGGTGACATACAAAAAACATTAGAAAACTTTCCTGGATTTATTTGGAGTAAATATTCAAACGAAAAACATCTTCCTGGTCATTCATATACCGGTCCAGGAACTCGATTAGATATAAGAATAGATGAGAATAATAATCCAAAACCAGGTGAAGAACCAATAAACAGAGTTGATGCAGCAGCTTATAGACACGATTTAGCTGATGAAAATCATGACCTAAAATCTCGTCATGTAGCTGATAAGAAAATGATTCAGGAATTAGATAGTATTCAAAATCCTACATTTAGAGAAAAAATTGAAAGAATGTTTGTTAAGAAAGCTTTACAAGCTAAAATATTATTCGGTCAGGGTTTAGACAAAACACATAGCACTGGAACCTACGCGTCCGAAATGTCGAATGACCTAGATCGGCATAGTGGAACTTATGCCTCCAAAATTCACAAGGAATACAGAAAGCCGAAATATCTATTGAAAGTAAAAGTATTTAATAAAGATGATATTTGGAGTGCTGATCTAATCAATATGCCGAATGAAAAAGATTATATATACGCATTGACCGTTATAGATTTATATACACGATACGCTTGGGCAAGGCCTTTAAAAAACAGAAGTGGTCTGTCAGTTAAATATGCGTTTGAAGAAGTCTTTAAAGAAAGTAATAGAAAACCAAATTGTTTGTTGATAAAGGGTCTGACTTTTACAATAGAAATGTTACGCCATTATTTGAAACTGTTTATTCCACAGAAAATGCTGGCGAAGCTGTAGTAATAGAGAGGTTTATTAGAACGTTAAAAAATCAAATATTCAAGAAATTTACAGAACAAGGAAATCAGAAATGGTTAAAAATATTGCCAGGAATTGTAGAAGAGTATAACAATAAGATTCATTCAAGTATTGAAGAAACTCCAGAGAATGCTTCTGACGATCCTGATTTGATACGAAAGAAAATATTCGAAAATAATTATTCGAATGAGAATAATCCGAATTTACAGAAACGTAAGTCGAAATTTAAGATTTGAGATAGAGTACGAATATTAAAGTATAAAAATAAATTTGAAAAAGGTTTCGTAGGTTATTGGACTAAAGAAATCAAAAAAAGTAAAATAAATCAAACTTATCCGATTACTTATGAAATAAGAGATTTAGATAATGAGGAAATCACTGGCAGATTTTATGAAAACGAATTACAAGTAACCGAGCTTTAACCTTTAGGTGGCGCTTTAGCTAGCTTCGCTTGGGCTTTAATTATAAGCATCCTTTAGCTAGCCATTAGAACTAACGTTTTTCGGGAATTAAATTCCCTTTTTCAATATCCTTTTTCAATTCTAACATAATATCAAGAAACGGTACTCCTTCCTGTAATTTAAATAAAACATAAAGACATAACTGAACGCAATAAGTTGTTCCTGGTTTTTGAATTTGAAATGTATTATAAATTCCATTTCCAAGTAATTCTCCTACTTCATTTGTTGGAGGCAATCTATATGAGTCGAAATAGTAATTGTCACCATTTTTATTAGACATACCCGCTGACCAATGTACTCCTTTTTGATCTGACGTGTGAAGATTTGTTGCAAAATTCACTTCAGGTACATCTTTTATCAATAGTAATTAATTTCTCATCAATATGTGAAAATTCTTTATTCCCAATTGATTTGCTATCTTATTTAAATCGAAATTTGTAGTTGTTTATTTACCGTATTGTTTTAGGAACTCAGTCAGACCAAAAGCTCTGGGAGATAGCTCAGTCAGATTTTCACCATTCATTTTAAATGAAGAAATTCTATTAACTGCAATAATGTCTACTTCTTGTACAGAAAAATAAAAACAGCGGCAGTGTATTTTGCATCAAATATAATGATACAACAATCAATCTTATCACAGAATGGTACAATTTGAGTCTACTGGCAGAACAAAAGGAAATTTAATTACATTTCAAAATATTCTAAAATACGATACTACTTATATAAAAGTCTTCATAAATAATGTATCTACATTGTACATATCTTAAAAAGTGAAACAACACAGTTAATGTTCATCTTTGGAACCAAATCTCATTCCTTCTATAGTTGTCGGTTGATTTAATTTTTCTATATGAATTTTGATTTCTTTAAAATGTTTTCTAACAAAACTAATTGGCATTGATGAATTTAAAAATAATACGTGTGGTAGAATTAGATCCAATAGGTTTATCAAGAAATAACAATAACTTACGTTATAGGAAATTCTTAATAGTTCCAAGTTTGCCACAAATCTCTTTCTCTTATTGTCACTCAATAGTCATCGCAGAATTTAGTGAAATGAGCATTTTGTCCACGCGTGGACGCGATTTGATTAGCTGAAGCGCGGTATTGTAGCTGAATGGCGCACCATTGTTTAGGAAAATTATGATGAAATAGCATAGGTCTTAACATTGAAAATGAAGTGTCGTGCGGGCGTATCGCAGCAACAATAGCGGAGTTTCACAACGAACTCCAAAATTCCATTGCATATGTCCACGCGTGGACGTGATTTGATTAGTTGAAGCGCGGTATTGTAGCTGAATGACGCACCATTGTTTGGGAGAAGAATGGAATCATTTTGAATGTCACACAATTGCTCAGCAAAATAAATCTAGTTGCCGCACCAAAATTCTCCATCCCTTTGTAGACAATCTTCCAATATGCGTTTTAAAAGTCTAAGAGGAACCGACACTACAAAATTTAGGAAATTTGTTGGCTAATTTGCTAATTTCATAGCAAATGAAACTTCGGTGCGTGAATAATTGATCTGATTTTTCTTCAAAAGACTATAAAAATATGTTTTGTCATTACCACAAAGAGACAGCAGATGGTTGATGTGTTTGGCGATAAAAATTGTACACATAACACTGAGTGAATTGTTTTTTTGATGCAACAAGAATTTGCGTAAGTTTACAATTGTATTATCCTCTCCACCATTTGGCTCTATAAAATTCTCCAAAGAATCTGTAAATTCAAACCTTTCAACAATATTCTCCATTAATTCTTGTCGTAATTTGTTCATCCTCATCGGCAACTTTTGTTGTCTTCTATCTTCATTTTGCTTTTTCTTGAAATTTTTTCTTTCTATCCGTGATGCTTCGATGAATTCTGGATCAAACAATTGAGGGCATGTCGCAGTCTCCTTTCTAACAAATTCGAAATAATCACCGTGTTTTTCTGAAGATATAAACAAATTTGCGAACTCATTGAAGAAATTTGGTAAATTTTCTCTGATTGTCTTTGTTTGAGTAGCGGAAAAATCTTGACTCATTATGAGAAATATATGACGAGAGCGTTTTAGTACAACCGTCACTGACAGGAAATACTCTTAAATGAACTTATGTGTTCTGAGTGCACAAGAAGAATTGCTTTTAGTGTCACCGCACCCTTATGTGTTCTCAATCCATGAATTCACAATAGGAGGTACTTTTAATCAATACAGCGGAGAGAGGAAACGTTAAATGAATTTTGTGAATGCATGTGAGTTTTATAAATCTATTTGCAAAACTGACTTTGAAAACTGATTCTGAAAATAATTTACGTAGGGGTAAATAGAACTGTCAAAATTTTACCGATGCGTAAATTGAACTGTCCAAATTTTACCGATGCGTAAATTGAAATGACAAGAGATTACAATATAATTTTAGGGGAAAGCTGTTAGATGTTTTCCGTTGCTAGAACAATAAATCTCTCTCTCTCTTCAATCATCAGCCAGTGTACGTGTTCATTGAACAATTTTGTGTTTATGAGTTACAATGATCTTCTAGTTCACACAATTAGTACTTTAAACAATGGTGAGAGTACAATAACGAAGAATGTCTAAGTAATAATTGCGTCTTCTTAATTTTTTATAATGCTCTAATCTTAATAATAATTGAGATTCCTTATCTTTCATATACCTAACTCTATCTTTGTGTTTTTCTTTATTCAATTCAGTTATTTTTAATTGAGATAACGAAGGATATATTCTTGCGGTTTCTTCCATTTTCGTCGTCGCCGTCCCCGCCGAAGTTCCTTCCACTTTCGTCCCCGTTGAGGTTTCTTCCATTTTCGTCCCCGATGAGATTTCCATTTTTAAAGAAATATTTTTCCCCTAAACTTATTTTAAATATAAATTAGAGGTTTCTTAACCTGGTTTAGACATAAAAATGATTAAAAATTCATAAATTTAGGGATTATTAGGGTTATTTTAACTACTCCTAAAATTACCGATTTTTCTGATGTTGTGTCCTGGAACTGTCATGATTTTCAAGAGAAAAATTATAATTCTCAAATTTGAGATTTTGAAAAAATTTGAAAAATCAGGTACTTTTAAAAACGTCTAAATTTATGAATTTAGGTCTTCATAATCTGAAAAATGAGCAAAATTCTTAAATTTAGTCGTTTTCTTAAATACGAAAAAATTTGAGAATTTTGTGTGTCCTGTCCTAGGGAACGGTCATGATTTTCAAGAGAAAAATTATAATTCTCAAATTTGAGATTTTGAAAAAATTTGAAAAATTAGGTACTTTTTGAAAACGTCCAAATTTATGAAAAAGTCGTTCTTTTAAATACGAAAAATTTGAAAAATTAAATATTTTTAAAAACGTCTAAATTTATGAATTTAGGTCTTCATAACCTGAAAAATGAGCAAAATTCTTAAATTTAGTCGTTCTTTTAAATACGAGAAAATTTGAGAATTTTGTGTGTCCTGTCCTGGAACGGTCATATTCCTTATACTGACAAGTGGGCTACATCATGAGTAACAATCACCATCTACGGGATCCGTAATTTGCTTAACTTGTGTTGTACGTAGCCTGTCGATGTACATGTCGTCTATACTGCCTCTCAAGTATTTACTTGAATGATTATTTGTTGAAATAGAAAATAATTTGCTAAATCACTAAACACAAAAATTAAGGCCCACGTATAATTTGAATCACGTCAAGAAGGAAAGCACCATTGAAAAGACAAGAAATGAAAGGCAGTGACGGCTGCTAAAACGACTGAGTCGGTCCAATTTCGTTCTCGTGAATATAAAAGCGACTGAGCAGGTGGTATTGATAGCATCATAAGTGAAAGGTAGAAAACATCTATACCAAATGGTCCACAAAAATATCAACCACAGAAAAAGATTCTAGAACAAAATAAGAATTGATGACAAACAGGGTCTCTTTTAGTGTTTTGGAGTAGATCAAAACTATAGGAAATATATGCTTCCCACGAATGGGGTCACAAAATTCCTCTAAGGTTGAAGGCGAGACAAGATAGAATCAGGACACATCACTGTAGGCCTACATATTTCTTGCTACATTAAGTCACTTGGAGTCTTTAACAGCTGGGAAACACGAGGTGGGACAACAGATATGGTGTGGTGTTGTAAAAGCTAAGCCGGTGAAATAGCCAAAACCGAAGTGTCGACCCAGCCGGTGTAATAGCCGCTGCCTTAAACTGACTTCATCATCTAATCACCAACCCTTACTTAAATTTTCAGCAATAACCCTATGACATTACCCATTGTAGCAAAGCATGTGGCTTTATTAAACAACTAAATCATAACTCTTAGAAAATAATAATGTCAAAAATAATTCTCGCACGAAATAAACACAAGTAAAAAACGCCACAAACGTTTCAAATGATAACTAGGTTGATAATTCAAATGCCTGAACCAAAAAGAAATCGTGCCCTCGCAAAACACTGGAGATAACTGCAAAAATGCAATTAGACCCCTGTTTTCACTCAAAACTTGTTAACGATTTTTATAGTTCTGACTTGGATGACAACTAATCAGTTATGCGCCAAATTATTTCTCGCGTTATTTGTGAAAAGAAAAACCGCGAGATCGTGATTCTCGTGAAACCCATTCAGAGCAGTTTGCAAAAAAGCAGTATTGTCCCTATACTCGTAATGCTTTTTTGCCAGTCTAATTAGGCAACGAGAGAGGTGCCACGATAATTGAATTATGTCCAATCTAGCTCCATATAAACAAGTAGTGTTAAATATCTTTGATATATTGCATTGAAAAGGATGTGGAGGTATAACGGAGAAGCTACCAAACGATGATTTAGACTGGAATTTCAAATTACTTGAGGGACATTGAGAAGAAAAAGGCGTGGTGAACGTGATCTGTGCGGGAAGATGGACATTTTGGCCGTTTTGCGTCATTTTGAAAGTGATAATTATTGACCCATCAAATAAAATTTCGCATGCATGACAACATTATAGTTATATATGGTTCCAGCTATCAATTGAAATTCTGAGAAAAATTAGAAAGTCTGATCGAAAGAATGCAGGACATTTTCTATAATTCAGAATTGCTTAATTGTGATGATCCATCTGATTTTTTCCTTTTGGTGCGACAACTGGACACAAATTTCGCTGTACAAAGAAAGTAAAAACAACATTTCTAAGGTGCGTAATGTGCATCGGTCAGAAGACAAAAAAGTGGCATCGGTCAGACGAAACTTTTGGGGGACAAAGGCTAATTGAAAAAATATCCCATATCAATGTAAATGCAATCCTGAATTATAGTTTGGCTAAACATGCGGTTCATGCCGCTTTCACATGAACTTCATATGTATAATTAATGTTTAGCTAGATCATATCAGAATATCTTCCCGACGATGATTGTACCTATGCTTGGGACAGACTTTTTTGGTATTTTTTCTGCCTTGAGCTAAATTTTTCATGAAAACTTTGTTAGATGGATTTGAATTTATGATGTCAAAAAAGGAGATCCCAAGGATCAAGATGAAAAAAAAATTATGAAAATCGGCTCATAACTATGGATTTTGCAGACGAAAGACGAGTGTTTTGACAGATGTTGTTAATGACAATGGAGTTAGCCTACTCAAATTCGAAATGTGGCAGACTGTGTTTGATTCTTACACATAAGGATAGGTAGCCATTGTCATTCCAGCCTAAAAGTTCAAGTGCATGACTTTGTTAACCCATTAGATCCCGAATACAGAAGCCGATGAAATTTCAATGTTTTTTTTGGAAGAATAGAGTAATTATGGACTAAATAAGCAGTATTTCCTCAAACTTTGAATATGATACATACAGTATCAGATTTACAGACATGTTCCACTTGTGGAACATTGGGATCTTTTGACTATTATCTGGCTTCAATCGTTTAGTCAGACGATCCCAATGTTCCACAAGTGGAACACTGTCTTTTTCTCTCGTAATTTTTTTTGTAGCGTTCTCATGAATACTTTGCTATATATATACAACGACCACCAGAAGAGTT
This sequence comes from Prostheceraeus crozeri, assembly GCA_907163375.1. Taxonomy (NCBI): domain Eukaryota; kingdom Metazoa; phylum Platyhelminthes; order Polycladida; family Euryleptidae; genus Prostheceraeus; species Prostheceraeus crozeri. Next base: position 53,157 of record CAJQUW010016278.1, read on the forward strand.
TCTGTTGTTTATTGTGCCTTTTTTGGAAATGCTAGGTCCAAATTTTTTCTTAGAATTTGCAAATTTCCAAAATCTGAGTATATTTGTTTACGGTGAATGCTTCAAACTATCAGATGTCATCAAAGATGAATCAAGAAGATCGGGTGTGGAAACCGATAAAGCAATGCGAATGTAGCATTACTCCGCACTTTCGACATTAGATTTTCGTGTTCTTTTTGCACAACTTGCAACGGGATTGCCGATCGGCTGGTATGGCCAAATGGCCGCAGAAAGATATTCGCTCCTCCTTGATCGGTTTCCTTGACGGTCCTGATCGGCGTGCTCTTTTTAGCGTCTGAGCAAGGAGTACGCGCACGATGTTCCTGAAATCCAAAAGATATGGGCCTGCTTTTTATACGCACGTGCATTCCATTGCGAAATCTAAGCATATTACTAGTATGTCGTCTGAGACGCATGATTATAGGCCTACTTACCTTCTAAAATCGAGATGTGAGAGGTTTCCGTTGAGAGCCTGGTGCAGTCTCCATCCCGCAACGACCGGCATGTTCAGGAAGCTTGCGAACAGGTTCCACCACCACTTCTTGTTCCGCATTTCGTGGTCTGTATTCGCTCAAGAATCGATCGAGTAAATCGACTTATTTTTATTATACCGGTGGATGAGAAAAAGTAAGGGAATAGATGACCTCTTCTTCTCCTTTGACACCCATCGGTTTGCCGCTTGGAGCGGAGAGACGGCTTCAAAGTTGCTCACAGCAACTACTGGTCTGTTATCATTCCACTGGCATACAACGACCTGACCATCACTGAAACAAGAGTGGTGCCCTCTCGGTTGCTTTTTTGATTTCTTACTTTGACATCAAGGGACAATGCTCAGTACGATTTTCCATGACCGTTCCCGTACATCGCAAATTGTGCTCGGTCTTCAGCTTTCGAAAAAGGCTAGTGGAGCTGAAGAAGCGATCCATGTAGAGGGTGTGTTCCTCCTTTGAATCGAGGCACCCCGTCAAATTCAGCACTACTTGCTCTCCCAAAGGTACATGCAATGTATTGTTTTTCTTTCCGGTATAGACTTCAAATTTGAAAGGAAATCCACTTGAAGACGCAAGCACCCAGATCTTGAATCCAAATTTGACTGGCTTTCCTTTTATGTACATTTTGCAGCTGTGCTTTCCGTAGTATGGGACCATCTGTTCGTCCAGACTCAAGTCTCTTTCAAATGCACCGAACTGCAGCAAATCCTTTGAAAAATATCTAGAAAAGCTTATCGCTTGGATCGAGGCATGCGTTATCGGACAAGTGAAAAAGCGTTTTATATCTTGGAATCTGTTCCTGGACATTTTTTCATATACAACTGGCACTCCCACATCTTCGTCAATGCTCCAATAAAGTCTTTCATTTGGCAGAGTATTGTAGCCACTTAGAAGAAGAATTCCTAAGAATGTTTGCATCTCTGTTTTTGAACCGGTAAAATGATGATCGCTTTCTTGAAATGCGTACTTATTGGTCTCATCGACACAAAGATCTAGCAACTTGTCATCAAAGAGCAATTTGTACAGATCGATATGGGATCTCATGTAGACAGCATCGAATATGCTTCTTGAAAACTGGGAAGGTCAGAGACTTGTTCTGTCGAAATCCTACTTTTCTTCAAACTTTCACCTTTTTTCCAATTGGGTTTGGATTGTCGCCGCCGCTTTTTCGAGGGCTGGTCTGTTGAATCCGAAGTTTGCGGCATATCTTCACAAGCATGGTGTATCTCGACAAAACCAGGAACATCCCGAACTTCGACATCTCCGAGAGAATCGTCATTGATGTCTTCCTCATCAGTCGCACAGTTGACATCTTCAGGGGGCAAAATAACGATTTCAACATCATCTAATTCTGCATCCGAATCGGCGGAGGTAATCATTTTGGCTGCCGCTTCAACAGAGAAAAGCTTTGGCATCTGTAAATAAAAAAAAACCAATGGTTTACTCTGTAGATCTAATAATCTGCAGCTTTTAGGGCCTACTCGTACTACAGCGTAAGCCTACACATTACTTGGAAAATAAAACAGGAGTCCCAGATAGAGGCCAAAACTATGTAAAGCGGTCCGATAAAAGCTTTTGAATACGAAATAACGACATTCGGGTTCGGCCTAGGCTTTTTGATTATCATGCAATATCCTTCACAATCGCGTAGAATTTGTTCCAGAATATAGAACTACTACTAAAGTGATTCAAGTAACCAGACATCCTTTGCCGTGTACTTGATATTGCGTGTGCGAATTTCTTCGAACGTAGGCGTCAGGAGCACAGGGGCTTGCACCACAGCCTACGCTCCATAACGTAGCTGGTTCGAACCCTACATTTTTTTCAAAATCAAGGTTTTCTCCTGGATGAAAATAAAGAAACCATGGATAGATTACTTTGAATAAATATCAGAACAATGAGAATTGGGTATTTTGACATTGTTAATTCTATAATCTGGCTCCTACAATAAAGCAGAACAGATATTGCTACTATATCAGCGGCACAAAAATATCAAGCTAGCCGCATATGATCATGTGAGTCTATAGTCAGAAGATCCCAATGTTCCACTTGTGGAACATTGCCTTATTTACTTCATCATACACACATAACATATCATTTCATGAAACTGACTGGTAATATCTAATAAACTACCTTATGAACAGTAAATGACACAAGAAAAATTACTCACGGCTCAATCAATGTCAGATGATATCCAAGTGAAAAATGAATCGAAAATTGCCGGAATTTGAAAATTTCAATCTGCGCTTGCAATAAAACAAACATACAGATAATTCAAAGTGCGCATAAAATATATTCTATGAAACGTTAAAAGTGCTGTAGTTAGGCAGTTAAAGAATGTGATAAAGTTTTGAATATATTGCATCATTTTAAAAAATTGTTCCACAAGTGGAACAATGGGAGCTAATGGGTTAAAACGACAGGAAACGATTCTCGGCCATCTGCGAGGATATTGTCTTGCACCTATTAATCGCATTAATAAATACCAAATGCAGTCCAGATTTTTGTTATAGTTAATTGCAAGTATAATTACATCTAAATTCGAGATCTAGCCTATAGGTAATTGGAAATTTTGAAATCGAGATTGAATTCACCAGTTTGGAATTCATTTTTCGATTTTCCAGGAAATTGAGGAAACGCACGAACCCCGAATAGTTTATGAGACACAGAAAATGCAAATATACTTTGTAGAGGCAATGTACATGTATATTACCAACTAACTTTTTCCAATCAACTATTGAAAATATAGTACCGCACCACTAACTATCGCATGCTATAAAAGAATGTGTATAGCGAAATCACTTTGTCAAAGATGCAGATCTGTCCCCCTTCCGAAATAAATTCTTGCCTAAAAAACATCTTTTGCAGAATTCTATCATCCTTTCTGAAACTATGGACTAAATAATAAAAGGAAAACACTTTACTTCGTGCAACTAACATTTGATTGAAATATGCTTCTCAAAAGATGAATCCCCAAAGCAGATGAAAATTCGGTATAAATCGCATCACGAATAAAAGAGAGGAAAATGACGGAATATGGTTTTAAGTTTCGAATACACTGACAAAACATAATTCCTCAAAACAGAGTTTGATATAGTGAATTGATATTTTGAAGAATGATGTTATGTCGCGGTAACAACAGCGATAAATTAAGCACTCATGTACATACAATCACAGACCTGACAAAATATTCCACGGAGGAAAATTTACACGAAGATACATGGCACAATCATTTCAATTCATTCTTTTGAAAATCAATCCGACAACCTTAGAATATAAATTATTTCCAATTTTTATTACACTTGTTCATTCAACAGCTTTCTTTCAATCAATGGAATATATTTGTTCGTTTAATGAGATAATCAGAGACAACGTTTGTGTACAGTATTTACAAGTTCCATGAGACATTTCTTGCAAATTGGATATTGGTAAAATCATTGGTTAAGGAAGCCATTCCGTCATATATTAATGCAATCCATTTTTTTAATGCGAAAAATTTGTTAAGTATCCGAAATGTAAAGAGTCATCCAAAATTGCATGGATCCCTCTGGTCAATCGAAAATCAAATCTTAAGTCACTGGGACCGAAAACATTTGTTCCAAAACCCAAGCAAGAAACAAAAATGGCTCCCGAGGGCAATCGAATAAAACAGCTAGTTGATTGTTGATATTGTTTTGGAAAAGTTCCACATTGTTGGCGCATTGAAAATGTTAACCTTGTAGTCACTTTGTGGGTCGAATAACAAAAGCACGGATCTTGAAATGGTCACACATCTCGTCAACCTGAAATGAAACCATAGAATTTGTCAGATATTTAAGAATCAGTGCTCGGCACGATTACTCATTCGTATAACATTACTAAATAAGTGATTCGGGACTCGCATCAAAACATTGTTGAACAATTTGCATAACTCATTGTTTTTGCCGGGAGTCCACTATGTGATGCGTCCTCTTTTCATACAGCTTTTTTGAGTAATTTTCATTCATTAACAAAAACAATTCTGAAATTCAAGTACCAAATAGCAACCTGTGACTATGCTCACAAGTTTATTCAGATCAGGAAACATGGCTTTTTTGGCGTTTCACACGACTGATAAGATTGTGTGAAAACATGGCCTGAAATACATGTATTCGTCTGAAAATAACATTTCATTTTGTATAAGGAAGAAAGCTAGGGGAATCATGGGAAAAGTGATAACAAAGTTTCTTCATAAGGAGTATTCAATTGACATAATAATAAAGAGTATTCCTCATAGCCTATAGTGGCACATAGTCTAACACAGGCCAGCTAATTAACAAAGAAAAGAGAAAACTATTCTTAATACCTGATTAATAACATACTCGCATGATATTACAACATCATGAAATAGCAAAAGTGTTAATGCAAAAGAATAATTACTCTTTCTTCCAACGACTTCCCGTTTTCACTGCGTAGCGAGAGTCCAGAAAATGATCGTGAGAATTTTCGTTTGACAATACGAAGCAACCCTATAGAAAGCGCTATCAGGAAAGAATATAAAGATTTGCTTTCACTATAAATGTTCAAATAATTCTAAGTCATCAATCTGATAGCTTTGTAGAATAATGTTTGACATATCCCCATGTCAAAGCTTTTCAATCACTTCGTCCACTCGATAAAAGAAAATGAATATCGAAGTGGGGTTCTATGAACCATGGTCAAAGTACCCCATTTGGTGGTACAAACTGTCTTAAAGCACAAAGTTTTCATCCATTACCAATAGTTAGGCAGATGCGAATGGTGGCTCACTTTGCCCCATTTCCCCCCCCCCCTGTACTCACAATTCTTGCTTAACACTCAGCACAAAAATAATGAGAGTGGGATAAATAAGAGCTCGGCCGCATGGAAGAAGGGCTCCGCCCTTTATGTGCTTCCGAGTATAAACAAGGTTAATTCATGCATATTCTTCTACTTCATTTTGTACTATGAGAATACACTAGAAACTACAATTTTCATGCTATCTACGCCAAGAGGGGCCCAGAGCAAGGTTGGGTTTTGGGTAGTCTTGGGGGGTACCCAAGAATCTTCGGGTGCGGACCCAAGAGCTTGGGTATCCCCCCCAAAAGAGTGAGAACCCAAAAGTAAAGAAGAATTCAATTGACCATAAATGATCATTTGCGGTTTTCTCGGAAAAATTCTGCTTAAGTATATGACCACATCATGTCATAGCAAGTCATCTGCATGTAAGCCTACCTGTATGCAACCTACATGTATGCAACAACCACCTTCAAACCGATTGGTCTTTCTACTTAATTAAACTAAAAATCATGCTATATGATACTATGATAACCGACTATCCGTCTATGTCTTTCTGTTGTTTTTTTTTAATTTTTAAACTATGCCTATGTTACCTATATGGTGAATTTAATCCTTTAAGCTAAATGAAATGCATATTGTGTTAGACAGAATTTTGTATATATCATTTTGCTTGAGATAAAACAGATAATGCATGAAAAAATGCAATGCATTAAACCAATACCTGTATAACGCTTGTGCTGTTAAATTGAAAGACTACAACAATTCGTAGATAACTTGCTTCAAATAGCCTCTTGCCTTGAAAGTTAAAAACTTCGTCCTATATTGTTTATTTTACTATTAGGCTACATGTATTAGAAATAGAAAGATATCGGTATCATTCAATGTAGTGACATTCTTTGATGATTACTTCCTCCGATTAGTAAAAATATCGTTATATCTACATTTGTGCTATTTTCATCTTATACGAGGCAATATGGAGGTAGTAAGCAAACCTCCACACTAAACACTGGTCGGCCGACCAGGTTGGCAGATGTTGAAAAACGACAGAGTTAACGGTGAATTTGGGATGTTTTTGGTCTCTAGCGTCTAAACGTCTGTTCCAATGTCAGATCTGAGATTAGATTTGGAATCAGCGTGAAATTCTGCCTTGGTGGTGTGATTTCCAGCTCAATCGGCGGGAAACATTTTTCAACATTTTTCGGAAAAAAACACAGCGGCGAATTTGGGATGGTTTTGGGCTGTAGAGCCAAAACGAAGCATCGGATGGGAAAAGGGAGACTAGATTCGGAATCTACATGAAATCTTGGGTTAGGAAGGTTGTTTCCAGCGAAATCGGAGAGAAAAATTTTTTTGGGACGTCCCCCACCCCTCGGCAGCGTTGCTTCCAACTTTGGTTCTAGAGATCGTAGAAAGTCGTGCAATACCTCGTTTGAAAGCTAAGAGTGAGACAAATTCAGTGAAGGAAACGGCTTGTTCATATCTGTCTTCGTTTAGATGTGAAAAGCCATTTAATATTTGGGAAATTGGCGAAGAACTACAGTTAGAATTTTCCAAAAAACAGCTCCAGCGGGCGAACGAAGGCTCGGATTGGTAAACGGAGGCCAGATTTGGAATCAACTTGATGGTAATGTCCAATGAGGATCATCATCCAATGAGAATCATGCATTTCTCTATAAATAATGAGACTTTAGAGTGACTATCATTCCATCTTTGAATAGTATAAGTGACGGACGCACGTTCTCTCAGCTCAACTATCCTACTTTTCAACTAGAATGGTAAGTCGGAAAACTTCCCTCCACCTCCTTTCTTGAGTGTTTACCTAATCGCATCTTTCCGCTTTCAGGCTTCTACATCACTTACCAGACTTGATGCTGATGTCCAGACGGTGCAAGGTTCGCTACAATCAAGCCATCTATTGTTGAGAGCGGTGGAGGAGACAACACAGGTACTTAATCCTGCACCGCTACAGCGTAAATTTAGACAAGGCATACGCTATTTCGATCATGCTATAGCACTGGAAACGGGAATGATCCCTTCCACAGACGTGAGTGTGAAGAGGAATCAGTATGGAGACTACGTCATCATTCCTGTAGCTCCATACATACGTCGCCAGCTTGACATTATTGAAGAATTTGTGACACTAAATATGGATATCCCTACTCCCCTTGACGAAGTGGAGAGCGAGATATGACAAGGATACACCATATAAAAAGATATGGGAAGGTGAACGACTTTCTCTACCACTATCGCATTGGTGTTCTTACTATCGAAAGGATGGAGAACAAATAACACCCATCAGGTGTGAAGAGCTCGCAGAAGGCACTTGGAATATTCGTTTCACAATAAGCGGACTATATTATGGTTATCATAAGGATAATAAATTGGCCTCTATAGCAATGCATACTCAATCCATCCTATATATACCAAAGCAGCCAGATGTTAATAACATTATTGATCAAATCCTCAACCAGAGCGGTGGGAAGCACAAGTCAGAGAAGAATGTTACCGGAAAAAGCAAATCAAAGAAGGAGAATCGCTAATCCTTTCCTATCTCTACCTTATGACAATTCGCTTATGTGCTTTGAGTGTCGTAGACGCGGTCTTATCAGATACATTTTACTTCTTCGCTGTCATCATGTTATTTGTGTATTTTGTCGTGAACAGCATCGTTGCACTTCTTCATATTGTAATATGTTATAGGATTTTTCATCCGATGAGTAAAACTATGTAATTTTCTTTTTAGTCATCTATCATCATTTTTATGGATTGTGAGGGTGAACCTGTACGGGAGCTCAATGCTATTGCCATGGACAATTGCTCATATCAGATTGTTAGTGTTTATCATAATCATGCCAAGTGTGATCCCAAAGCTGATGGATGGGCGAGAAAACATATTCATGGTCTTAATCAACAATATTTACAAGACTTTGGTCTTCCTAGTGAAAGTGCTCTTCTTATTGACTTTAAAAGATGGCTAGCAGCCTTCAATGTTGTACATATCTTTTGTAATGATCCCTCCAAGGAGAGAAAGCTTTTTCCTAATCTAGTCATTAATGATATTCTACTTCCACCTTGGGATAGTAGAGTTAATCAACACTATCATGAAGTTACGAAACGTTTCAAGGAACTGAGTGTTCCCATTTTAAATGTTCGTTGTAGTAGTTACATTCATAATCAATGTTCTTTTCCTCCTTACCTCAACACTGCCAAAGTAAGGTTTGGCTTTCATTGCTCTCTGATATGATAGTTACCAACTGTATCTATTTTATTTGTTTCAAACCCAAAATTTGTAATGCATGTTTGAAGAAGTCATTCAATTAAAGCTTTATGTAAAGACTTGCTGTTTTTTCATGCAATTGGAGGGATAGATGCAGGATGACAATGTCTTTCTCAAATGATTGTGGAACATTGCGTTTTCATAGGCAAAGTTTAAAAGGGTCTATTCAAGATTATGTGATAACATTTCATAAAGATGAGATTAACATCAAATCAGTTGTTGGTGATACTAGCACACTATTTTTGAAGTTAATGGATACGTCTTCTGATAAAATTGCAATGGCGCGATTAGTTGCGAAAATTCATTTCAGTCATTTTGGGAAAGAAGAGGTGGAGGATAGTTTCTTCCACTTTGCTTCCTATTCAATGGAAGTTGTAGATAATCCTGAAGAATTTTTTGAAAGACATATGGGAAAAATTGCTCAACGTCTTGATGCATTTAACCATCATGGTAGCAGTCTAGTGATTGAAGCAATTTCACATATTCACATTCAACTTTCTATAAAAGAAACTTAAAGATGCAATGGTACTTGATCGTAGCACAATTGGTTTTCTACTTACTCTCGAAGTATATTCCTTCTGTACATGCGTCTATTATTTAGAAAAGGCTAGCAAGTTCATGTCGTCAAAAAGACTTGCTTTGGAAGTTGTTAGCAAGAGTGAAAATATGTGTGATGTATGTAAGCGAAAGGATGGAAGTGAAAGACGCATCTTTAAGAGATGTAAGCATACTTTCTGTCAGCGCTGTTTCAAACGCTGCTGTATTCAACTCTTGTCAATGTAGCCACTGTGATATAGCGCATTTTGAGTGTCACTTCTACCATAAAAGTTAGTACCTATGGAAATATGGAAAACTCAAGTTGTGACAATGGTAAAGAGAAAAATGGCGAGACGTAAAAGTCGAAAGTCTTCAAAATTTCCTGCAGCCATTCGAGCTCTTCAACGAATGAAAGGAAATCATCGATATAATGCTATACGACATGCCAATGATAAATTTATTCGAGAAATTGTTTCTCATGTGAGAAGTTTGAGGACAAAGAAATTATCACCACAACAACGAAAGTTACTTAAGCGATATACTACAAAACTACGATTCATCTCCAATCCTAAAATCACCCTTCAAAGAAAGAGGAAAACTCTGTCACAAAAGGGCGGTTTCCTTTCAGCAACACTTCCGATGTTCGCTCTTGTAGTGGGCAACGTATTGGGTAATATCTTTGGCTTTAAGCGTTAATTATGCAAATGTTGAGCCTCAAAGTATTAAATTGGATTTCAGACTTCAATGTGATGAAGTTCTGACTGTATCAGGTCCATCCAATGCAGGTGAAACTGTTTTCACTCTGAATTTGCTAGACAAAAGAAAAGAATTGTTTAGGGAACCTATCAATCGAGTTATTTGGTGTTATGGTATTTATCAGCCGTCACTCTTTCAGGAATTGCAACGTCGTAACTTTATTCGAAATGAAGGAATTATTCGAGCTGATAAGATAGAGTCCAACGATGTCGTTGTATTGGATGATCTATTGAAGGAAAGTAAGAATTCTAAAGATGTTACAGATATGTTCACTCGCGTAGCACATCACAAAAGATGCTTTATAATCTATATCACGCAAAATTTGTTTTCTGATGGGAAAGAAGCCCGCACACGAAACCTGAATACGCACTATTACGCTATCTTAAAGAATCCACGAGATAGAAGTCAATTTGAAACTTTAGCGCGACAAGTTTCGCCAAGAGGTTCAAAAGCCTTAATTGAAATTTTTCAAGCAGCAACTGAAAAACCACACGGTTACTTATTTATTGATTTTACACAAGAGTGTCCGGAAGAATTTAGATTTCGAAGTGATATTTTGAAAAAGCCTATCACTGTCTACAAACTATGAGCTCCTATTCTCGCATGATTGCTATTCCTCAGGATGAATATGTGCAATTGACTGCTTTACAGCAAGTAAAGCAAACTCCAGCAAATCAAATTTATAAGAAAGAACTGGATTATCAGGAAAATGCCCATATTGAAGATCGATATCGCGCAGTTTTATTACAATCAGAAACTGTTGAAGAATTGAAAAGTTTGAGGAATAAGATGCGTGACTCTGTTTCGACTGCTACACCTTTAGCATCTCGTGCACATGCAATAGCTCTTTTCAACAGCATTGAACCATGTCTCAATGTGAATGATAGAGGTGAAATCATTACAGATGATAAAATTATTAGCGCTTCGCGTTATGAAGACTTGATTCAGTATGCAACGCGTAGAAAACGTCGACAAGGTTATGTCCCACATGGTTGGCCATATTTTCTTCAACTATTGAAAAAGCACAATGTTCCAAAATTTGCATTGAATAATGAAACATTGAAAGAACTTGATTCTACTTCAGAAGTTGGTACTACTTCAAATGTTAATTCTGTTCCTAAAATTAGGAGTGTTACAATGCCAAGAAATTGGTTTAAGAGTTCACCATCTACATCTCCTTCCACACTTACTAAGAAAACAAGAGGAAGAGAACGACGTAGATCTACACCCCCTAGGCAAACAAGAGAAAGAGATAGACGTAGAAGATCTCCACCAAAGAAATACATGTTCTCAGACTATTAATATGAAGCAGATGTGTTGCATGCCATGTAATGAACCGCCGGAGGTGCATGTTGATGTAAAATGTACTTGCTGTGCCAGCTCTTACAGTGAGACTCCTAAGCAATGTGAACATGAACGTAAATCTGCTTAATCTTGTGGCTGTTGCAAGTGTAAAAAGGCAAGAAAGCAAAAACATGAGAAGAAGGAGGAAGTCAGTCGGCATCACATGAACTTTCAAAGTCAATATACTATGATGTAAAACATCCAGCAGGATTTGCATCTATAAAGAAATTGCCAAAAGCGAGTGGTCTTCCGCAATCACAAGTTAAACAATGGTTAAAGGGTCAGGCTACCTATACACTCCACAAACAAGCGAAAAAGAAGTACCTAACCCGTCATTATATTACTCATGACATTGATGAACAGTAGCAGGCAGATTTGTGTGACGTTGCCTCTATTTCAAAACATAACTCGGGAAATAATTTTATTTTGACAGTAATTGATATTTTCTCGCGATATGCGTGGGCTCAACTTTTAAAAACTAAAGAAGGTAAACGAGTAGCAAAGGCATTCCAGTCAATTTTCCAAGAGAAGGTCGCATTCCAAAGAGAATTCAGAGTGATCAAGGAAAAGAGTTCGAAAATCAGCATGTGGGAAGATTGTTTGAGAGATATGACATTGAGTTGTTTAGTGTAAAGAGTGCCTATAAGGCTGCATTAGTTGAACGTTTTAACCGCACATTGAAAAATCGCTTGTGGCGACATTTTATTGCTAACTTGACACAAAATTGGACAAAGATTCTACAAGATACGGTACATGCCTACAATCACTCTGTGCATCGTTCTATTGGACTCAGACCAGCAGATGTGAATGCTGACAATGTAGATGAAGTGCGTAAAACATTCCAACGTAAGCGTAATAATGCAAAAAGTGATGTAAAAATAGGCGATAAAGTTCGCATATCAAAAGTGAAGAGTGTTTTTGCCAAAGGTTATCGCCCGAATTGGACAGAAGAAATTTTTACAGTTTCAAACATCAATAAAAAAGACTCTCCCACAACTTACAAGTTCAAAGATTACGATAATGAAGAAATAGATGGCAGCTTTTACCGTGATGAGATTGAGGTAGTCACTGAAAGTGAAACATATTTAGTAGAGAAAATCATCCGTTGCAAAAAACGTCAAGGTGAGGAATGCTGTCTTGTTAAATGGCTCGGTTATCCTTCAAGTATGAACTCTTGGATGCGTCGTGCAGACATTTTTCATCAAAGTGATCGCAAGTGATTTATGCAAAACTATAACTTGCGAGTTCAAGATTTAAGTAATGAATCCGACTGCATCGTTTTATTCACGTCCGTCCTATGTAAGTGGCGCGGGTACAATTTACAGTGATGCTCGCCGTCAACGTGGAGGTGGTATATTTGGCGCGCTGAAATCTGTTGTAACTCCTCTCTTATCTACTGTCGGAAAAACATTAAAACGATCTGTTTTAAGTAATGCTGTTGATGTTATCAATGATATTGCCAGTGGAAAAAATATAAAGAGTACATTACTAAATCGTGGGAAGGAATTCAGTTTAAGAACATTACAGGAATCCTTACCTCGTAATCGACAAAAGAAAGCACCTAAACGAATGAATGTTAGAAGAAAAAGAAAACAGCGTGGAGCTGGTAAGAGGCGAACTTCACGCAAATCTAAGAAAAGGCATTCACGCAAACGCCGTGCGCGCTCTAATCCTTCATCGCGTGCTAAACGACGACGCTGTCATAACTTCTAATCATGGAGTTTAAAACTTCAAATTTTTGTTTGGTTGATCAACAAGCGATAAAGGCAGATATTCTTAGTTCAAGTATTGTAGATTATCATCCTCGAACTGCTGAGAATACTGGCCCAATTGAATTTGTCATTCCTGGCGCTAGTGATGACTACATTGATTTAAGTTATGGGATGGTTGATGTGCGGTTCAGAATTCAGCAAGCAGATCGATGCTAACATTGATGCTACACATAAAGTTGGTCTGAACCGCTGGCAACACTATTTCGTGCTGTTTCTCTAACTATTGGAGAGCAACAGGTAGAGGGTGGACAAAGCGATTATCCCTATAAAGCATATTTCAATGCCCTATCACAGTTTCATCCGTCAGCACAAAAGAGTCATATGGAAGCAATGGGATGGTATAGAGATGAAGCAACACAATTTGATAGTGAGACAAACACTGGTTTTGTAAAGCGATCTGCTTTGATTAAAGATAGCAAAGTATGTCAGCTATATGGTCCACTAAATCTTGACTTCTTCAGACAGTCAAAGTTTTTACTCTGTAATACCAGCATGCGCTAAAGTTGTCAATTTTAAAATCCATGTGGAAGATCTTACGCTATACATTCGTCGAGTGGTAGCTAATCCAAGTGTAATTAGAGGACATGCTGAGGGTCTTAACCGTAGCAATGCTATTTATCCCATTCAACATACAAAGCTTCTCACATTCACTATTCCTAAAGATCAAAAGAGTTTTATGAAAGATGGTTTATTTCCATCAGAAGCACCAAAACTCCTAATGGTAGCAATGGTTGAAAATGATGCATTCAATGGCAATATCAAGAAGAATCCTTTCAACTTCAAACACAACAATTTAAGTGAAATTGCTTTGCGTGTAAATGGTGTTAGTCATCCTGGACCGCCCTATAGACCAGACTTCTCATCTTATCAATTTTTGCGCAGCTATGTTGACTACATGAATGTCTTTGGCTTTTACAACACAGACGATACCAACGGGCTTACAATGAAAGAGTTTAAGAATGGCTATACTATTTATGCATTTGATTTGACTGCCGACAGTGATATTAGTGCACCTTATCGTCAAGCTAACGTTCCTCATAATATTCGCTTGGATCTGGAGTTCAAAACAACGCTAGCTGCAACGATCAATGTATTGATTTATGCAGTTTTTGATTCAAATATTGAAATAACTAAGTATCATGACGTGATTCTTCACTACAATCATTAATGAGTTGGTTGAATGCTGACGATATTAAGACTAAAGTGCAGCGTAATGCAGATGAAGCTACGTTGAAAGCTTTCGATAATGTCTATTCGCTAGATACCCTACCAACTACAGTAGAACAGTATCCCATCTTTATTGTATTGAACACTCAGTCAAAGAATTTAGAAGGTGAACATTGGAAAGCTATCTTTATTGGAAAAGACAGACGCGGTGAACCATTTGACTCTCTTGCTCAACCTCCAAATATACCAACACAGCTGTGGTTGAGAAAACATGCTCGTCAATATCAACGAAATGAGAGCATACTACAACATCCACTTTCATCAACTTGTGGTGCTTTCGTATTGTACTTCATTTTAAAACGTTTGCATGTACGTCGATTTAAATCTGTTATTCAAAAGTTTTCATGTAACCCATCTTCTAATGAAAAGATGATTTGTAAGTTCTATAATGATTTGAAATAAAACATCATCATATTGGAATAAAAATTGTTTTTATTTCACAATCCGCTGGGTATGTACATATTCGATTAAGCGGTCTAGGATTGTATCTGCTTGCATCTGATTCTGATTGCTTCTGCTTGTATACACTTCTGATTTCAGTCCAGTAATGATAACTTTACTGATGTGAAAAATTGCAATATGCACAGGATTCCAACAATTAATGAGAGCTGCAGGAAAAAGTTCTGGCTCATAACACAAATTGTGGCTGCTGCTATGAATCTTAGAAAACGATACATTTTCACTCAATTGAGTAGAGATCACCATATTGTTCACAGTCAGATTCGACATCATACACTTCTCCCTCTTCCATATCCGGCTTAGTAGCTTCTGCAGTTCTAAGCGCATTAACCGCGCGAGATGAATGAGAAAGGGCGCCGATAATCTGTACCGTCCCGTTTGGAAAGAGTTGAAGGTTCCGTAAATTGCTCATCTTCACCACTAACATTTGCGGTCGACCCGGATAATACTTGCTGTTTGGCATTTGTTGATCTAATGTTGCGAGATCGATTTTGATATAGAGTCTGATGCGGCGGAGAATGTTGACGATGGTGTAACGATGACGTCTCATGATGAAGAAATGAGTAAATAGAGCGATGTATCTTCCTTTTGCACTTTTCTCAACTACCTTGATGAAATGTGAAGCAGATAGAAAGTTGGGAGTGATAGATTTGTATTCGTTGCTTTTTAAGTCGCAACCATATGCGATTTCCTATGCGTGAATGTCTTTTCATATAGAAGTATTTCAAGTCCTTCATGATATGATTTAGGCACTGAAAATGTTGATATGATAAAGCAAATTCTCCTCTGCTATTTCCAGTATAGTCTTTGAAATAAATGTTTTGATCATAATCAATCTCAACATGTTGTAGGGAATCTAATTTCCAACTCTTCATGATGGAGCGCAACATTGTGTTGAAGGTGGTGTCTGATTAAGATCTACATAGCAAAACGATGAACTCTCGACGAATAAATGACATAATGGAGCGATGTATCCATCTTTTATATTTTTCCCAATTGTATTTGCGAAATGAAAAATAGATTGAGGAATCAGAATGACAGATTTGAATTTCATTTCTGTAATGTTGAAGCCAAACTTGATTGCCCAAAGAGATGAATTTTAGCGTTTCAAAATATTCCAAATCCCTCATAATGTCATTAAGATTAAAAAATTGTCGCCATGTCAATGTAATTCCTCTCGATGTATTTCCATGAGAATTTTTGAAATGAACGTTTCCATTGCGATCAACTTTGATGTATTGTTGAGAATTCAAAATCCAAGTCTTCATGATGTTATGTAATTTGGTAATATATAGATCACCAGAAAATGAAAATGTCGTTTTACCATATTTTGCTTAGCAATGCAGCAACAAACAGATTTGCTAGTAATCGAGCCGCTATCTTTTCTACTCCGATTGATAATATACAACAGCTGAATGGAGAGTGGGAAGTAGGGGTCACACAACTTGTTCACAGTAACTGTGTCTATACTTTTGATCATGAAGTGATGACTATTAATATGAGACGCACAGCTGCTTACCAATGTGAAAAGGGCTGCCGAGTAAACATTCCACAATGGCCGAAGAAAGATCTTCTATCATGTCAGAAATTCGTTTATGATTTCCTGAATAAAGCGTGCAAACACATTGTCCAATTTACTCCGCACAATGGTGATCATAATTATGTACATCATGTAGTTGATAAAGATTGGATTGTTGCTTTGAGTTCCAGTTTAAGAAATGATTTAGTTTACCTCGTTAGCGCCTTAACAAGCTATGATAATTATAACGTTAATTACCACCCAAGTAGTCATCAACAGTTAATATATCGAGAGGAAGCTTATTATGTAGATCTTATTCCAAAAAATGAAAAGACGTTGGTGAAGAAGATTGTGATTAAGCCAAGAAAGACAAACATGACTCCTGAAACATTATTGAAGAAATTTAATTATCTCCTTCGAGTTGATGGTAAACAAGTGGCAACATTGACTTATATCAAATTATATTGCAATAAGTAAATTAAATGATGATGATCCAGTATTAGTTTGTTCAAAAGATTTTCATCAGTTCTTACGACATCGTTCTGCAGCTGTTCATGGAAAATTTGATATGCAACATTTGCCATGTGAAAGGTCAAATCAATTTGATACAGAATGGTCCGTATCTTTATACAGAAAGCGTATAGAGCCTTTAGGTGGTATCTTACATGAAACAAGAGTGTTGATGCCTCGCATTATTACTTCAGTTAAATTGGTTGTAGATTATTTGAATGAAGTGATTAATGAGCAACATATTTCATTTTCTGAAAAGAAAGGTGCTTTGTCTCTCACTGTAAGTCGTATTAACTATTTTCAGATATATTCCAATATTGGTGAAGATGTACGTGTGGGAGATGTTGAAGCTCCATTGCTAGCAATGATACCATACCAGCCAAAAAGCTGCAGTATTTTATCTGAGCATACTTTCAAGAAAGTGCATTATACAAAGCTGAAATCAAACTACATCCCACAAATTGATATTGCAATTTATGACGATGCTGTTGCGTTTATTCCTTTTCATAAAGATGCTGTAACAAGTATCACACTCCATTTCCGAATGAAGAGTTAATGCAAAAGTATGATAATATATTTTTCCAATGTGATTAGTATGGAAAGTGAAAATAGAGATTCGTTTCTAATTTACTTACCCAGTAATGCTTCTATGAATAAATTTCCCAAAAATAAACCATCAGACTATCGAGTAGAATTAAATCGCTCACTAGATCTAGAAGGTGAATGGGAAGTAGGTGTTTCCAGCATTTGCTATGATAGCAATATTCAGAATGTGAATGATTTGGAAGAAATGATATTGACTCCTCGCACCCATGATGAAAAAACGATGAATAATGCATTCCAGTTCCCATACAATTTAACGTCAGATGGAAAGTGGAACTATGAATGGATTCAGATAAAATTCGATTATTATGGTCCATTTGGGAATGAGAAAATTATTAAGGCATTCAATAGTGGTAATACTTCCATCGTGAAGAATAAGGATCAGAAAGTTTATGAGTTTACTATCTATCATTGGAATGGGACACAGTTCCTTCGCTTTCCTTCTTTTACTAAAGGTCTTACACTGAGGTTGGATAATGAATTCTATCCACATCTCGGTTTTGGTCATGGACGACATCTAACGTCAATTGCCACTGCAAATGTTAGAAAAGTTTATTCAAATCGAATCAACAAATTTCATTATAATTTTAAAATATTTGATGAAGATGTTCTAGAATGTGAAGAACGCATCATTTTGAAAAAGCGTGGTGTTCAATCTTTATCACTTATTGAGTTAGTAAAACGATGGAATGAGACTGTTGGTAAGAAGTATGGAGAGAAAATTATGGCGGACAAAAATAAGTTGGTTATTCAGAAATATAATGACAAACTTACAGTTTATTTCTCTCCAACCTTGCGTCATTTTGTAAGACATTATACACATTATTGGAAGCGGTGTGGTTTATGCTTCTCATGAATATTACACTAAAGCTGATTCAGTTAATGATGAATGGTGGGTGGACATCTATGGTGATCGCATCAAGAAAATTTACCAGCCTTATCAAGAATCTAAAGTTGCTGTCAATATAATGCCGCGTCTATATCATACAGTTGAAAGCTTCATTCATGTAATAAATCCTTATATACAACAGAAGTTGAAGCATGTGATGAAAAGTAAATATGATGTAAAGACACACCACATTTCGTTTTCAATTGAAAATCAACGCGTTGTTCTGAAACTGGGTGATGACATTCAATGTCAATTGAGCAAAAATTTGGTTTTTCAATGCTACAAAATATGCTTACTGCTGCGCATACGATTGGTATGGAAACACCAATGACACTTGATAAACATGAACAACACCTTTACATTCAAAGTGATTTGATTCTACCTATTTCTGCTGGTGAGAAAAAAGAACACATTTTACGTGATTTCATTCATGATAAGGATGCTTTATATGGAATAGTCGAGAAGATGTTTCAACCTATTTTCTACCATCCTGTTATCAAGCAAACTATACCATCTATTTCTATCAAAATTACAAATGTTCTACATGAGTGCATCCATGTCAAAGATACTAAATCCCTCGTAACTTTAGTGTTTCGGAAAACAAAGTGAAGTCATTGTAAAATTTTATTGAAATAAAAATATATGTATGAAAAAGTCTTTTCACAGATATAGGGGGAATGGGCTGACTGTAGGCATATATTCACAAGGAAGTGCAATCTAAAGCGATACATAAAACAACAATGAATGTCAATAAAAGCATCATCAAAATACTGATTTGAGACTGAATCTATTTACACATCTCCTGAATGTGATACTGTGAGTTTAATTCTTTTGGATAATGATATGTTTGTATCAGGATGTCCATGTGGAAGAGACATGTTATGTCCTATCCAACACCTCTTATCCTCCCACCCTGAAAGTGCTCACTTTCTAAATGTATGAGTTTTTACCTCATGCGTTTTTGATTTTAAGATGGTCATGTTGACAAACGTCACACACTTATTTTTAAAGGCCTTCTTATAGACCCTATGTTTCATATTTACAACAATCGACTTAGATATGCCTTTTGCGCGCTTAATACTGTCACTGGAGTCTTTTGGTTTCATAGAATACATTTTAGGACGAAGAAGAATCATTTCCTTAATTTCCTTTCCTGCCATTTCATCTTTGAAGCATCCTAATTTTGCTTTATTTTTAGTAGAGTATAGTGGGTGATCTGTAGGATAATTTGACGCATCAAAATAATTTTCTAAAGATTTTCCTATTTTATTGAAGTTTAACTCTTTCTGAGCAGCGATACTTAAAAGCAAACTGTCTGTATCACCACCCAGCAAACGCACGTCTCTAATTAGAGGACATGGTTTTAATACTCTACAGAAGAGTTGATACATTTCAAGCTTGGAATAATCTAATACAGCTTGTCCAATGTAGATGGGCTTGCACAACTCTACTTCTGATTTTATCATTTTAACACCAACCAACTCATCATCTATAATGTCTCTATCAATAAAGAGAGGTGATGCCGCTAACTTTTGAAATTTATCATTATGATTCACAAGTTTATAGTTTATACGTTTTCTAGCATCCTCCATCGTCTTACCAAAAAGACTATTATTCTTATATTTATAAAAATCCTTTTCAAAATTATTTTGGGCTAGTGCACGTTTCTGGCTGTTGCTATCAATATATGGTTTCAGAAAGGCTTTCTGTCTAAATTTGATAATGCGGTGAACGGTTTTTAAAAGCATGCCCATTTCTAAATAAAATTTTAAGATGGAAAAGTGGACTAGATAATTTTCTTTATCAAATTGAGCAAGAAAAAGTTTGCGACAAGGCTTATACTTGGGCTGTCCGCTCCCTTCTAAATCTTTATGAAATTGTTTCATAAAGTCCGAAAACATATCTTCAGTCACTTCACCAGATTCGGGTGCAAGTGGAAAATCCAGTTTTATTTTTAATACTATTTGGATAGATAAGATCTACCTCAAAATAATATCCCCAATCACCATCATCTGGAATAGCTAGTATGTTTGAAGGATTGGAGAAATGTTGAATTTCACTATCACCTAGCCAGCTAAACTCAGAGTGAGGTAGAGGTTTGGATAGTGAACTACAATATAAATTATTCTGGTCATAGTACTTTAGATGAATCTGATCATCATCTACTATTTTTGATTTTATTTGATGTCTATTTACAAATGTCAGACCACCGCGAATTCCTCGCTCAAATTTAAAGTTTAGAAATGTTGTGAAAGTATGCATATGGAAGCACTCCTTTGCATGTGATGACTTTATCTGTCAAGTTAGGATATTGTTTCTTCAAATTTTGAGTTAGTGGAAGAGACTTAAGATTTTGAACGAGAGATGCTAGTGATGAAGTCATGAATTGATAGGAATCTAAAAATTTTATATCAAAGTAGACTGTCTTATTTTACTTAGTCTTACCAACTGGTACTTTTGCTGTCATGGACATGAACTTTTCTCTCGTTTGAGCTATTACACTTAACTTCCACTCTTTCATTTTTCCTAACCCCCTTTATTATCATATGGCTGTCATAGCCTTTGAAGTTATGAAAAATAACGGGTAGAGTGCGCCGTTTCATTCTTAGAGAAAAATTGCATCTTGAATTTGTGCGTTTCTAAATTTGTCAGTGACGTGATCATGGTCGCGCACTTTCTTCATTTTACCCTCATCAAACGTTTTATTACATTTTGAGCAGACTTTACAACTTTCAAATTTTACCTGATCATCTGCTGTCATATTTAATGATCTGTGATAGAGTTCACTATCATATTTTTGCTGAAATTTACTAGCACTTTCCAGGAATTGCACAAATTTGTGTATACAATCCTCACCTTGCCAGACGTACATTTTATTATTTTTATTTTGGAAATGATTATGCCATACCTCATAACAGGATATGGCTGCTGGCTTGTGGATGTTATCAACAATATAGCATTCGATGTCAGCATAGATGACACGAAGAGGACTAAATTCACTACCATTCTCTCTACATGAAAAGATTTTATCTTTGGGCATGTGTTCCATTTGCAATTTACCTCACTTACACCATTCATAGTGTGTTTGAAATTTATCTTTTGACCAGAAGGATCTCATACAACGGTCACATATGAAATGCTCCCCCTTTTGGATGTTAAGTGGGAATATAGTCGATGAATATTTGGAATACCGCAGTAATGCCATTGTTGACTGCTATCCTCATATACCAACAAGAGGTTGACAACACGATCATAAGTTGATGAACGTTTGTTGTAGCGTACACCTTTAAGACCTTTTTGCCAGATGTGAACACCTATTTTAATTTCATTTAATTTTTCAAATTTCTCTATATCTTTCAATTTCATATCTTCACTATTGCAGTCATCAAATTTCAATTCATTCTCCCATGGATGATATTTGATTTTACGGAAACGGTTGTTCTGTACATCATGATAGTGGAGAATGGATAAAACCGCATACTTAAAACAGTGCGATTCACAATCTATAGAAATGACTGCTTTCTTATCTTTTAACGTTTTTGGAAGATTGAAGGAGCCTCGTCCACTGTAATTTTCTAATAGAGTAATTTTAAACATGGCAGATTCTACACCATCAAAAATCAGACCACTATCGCGCTCGTTTAATTTATCAATATTTGATTTTAGCCCTTGAATGTGAAAATTTAACCATACTTCTTTATCTACTACTGTAGCAGGAGAGGAGGGTATGTGAAACTCCAACCTCTGCACTATTTCGCCAGTATGATGGTCAACTTTAACATATTTTATTTTAAGATAGATGAGCGCTTTTATTCTAAAGTTGTGTAAATTTCTAAAAAGCGCATCCATCAATATTGAATTTTGATGAAACCACTCCGGAAAATCAGCAATGGTTTCTGAGGATTCCATATGGTAATTTCTCACTACATTATTGAGCGACACTTCAGTGAGACGGATAGAGGAGGTGCTGTTACTATAACTATCATTTGTATGCGTGTGGTGAAGTCTATGTGAAGATAATTCAAAACGTGTTTCAAAAGATTGAGTGCAAAAGTCGCAAGTAAAGGAGACATGTTGAATAGAATCATCCTCACCTCGGGAGATTGATGATGTCTTGGGTTGACATACACGTTGTCTGATGTGTCGGGCGAGATCACGCTTCCTTGTAAAGATGTGACCACAATCAGCACATTCCCGCTCATTAGATTCCCGCGACTGACCGCTTGAGCTGGTACTAACATCACCTGAAAGAGAAATCATTCTATCATCTCTATTAAAGTTATAGTTTATTGTTACAACCTACCTTCACTTAACAGCTCTAAAGTTTCCTCGAGAAGGGAGCGTTTTGGTGATGAAGTAGATGGCTGAAATTGAGAAAGATGCTATTAGCCAAACGTTTGAGGGAGATGAGTGAGGAAATCTTCAACTTACCATTTCAACGAAAACAAATTTAGGTATGATACTTCAATGTCAGAAAATTGTATAGTTTATCAAAATAGACACTTCACTTATTCTCAATACGCATCAAATATAGAATAAAAAATAAGTCTGTTTCCCCCCTTTTATATACACTCATACTCGGCATTCATTGGCTATTCATTTGATTGGCTACTTACTTGTACTTAAGCACTAAGAAATCAAGTTTATGGCATACAATTTGAAGTCGTGAATTCACCAACAGCAACTCTCTCCGTGGACACATCAACTTGCCATCCCGCTCCAAAGAAGGTAAAGTTGGAGAAGAAGAAAACAGTGGAGGATATTCCAAGCATGGAGCATCCGACTCTGACTGAGGAAGAGGAGATGGAAATGGTGTATGTGAGGTAGAAGTACCTACTATACAACAAGGAGGATGTGTCGAAGGAGGATGATATCAGTCTTCTCCATGACATACGGAGATGGTACAGCCCATCGTCCCAACCCAGAAACGAAGTGGAATGGAAGTACGTCTTTGGTGTGCTGGCTGCAGCGGAGGAAAGACTGCGACAACTGAAATGTGACTGTAGTAACTGTGAATCGCTGTGGGACAATATCAGTACTGAAGAACTTCTAAATTATTTGTAATTTCTGAATATATGTTTCATTTGTTATATCTGTCTGTTTTCACTTATTTCTGGGTAATGTAGTCATCAACATCATAGTGAAAATCTAATCATTTGACAGCTCAGTATAAATCATAGCAGCTGATGCTAGACACTATCATTTTTCCTAAATACTACCTCAATCACTGAGGGAAAATATCAAAAAGTAGTGACATTTGGTTCTTTAGATTTATTTAAAATCAAAGCATACTTGATCGTTTGGTAGCATCTGACACTCCTCTCACGAGTTGTTTTCGGTGTCCACTCTTCGTCTGTCCAGATAATTCTTACAGTTTTGTTACCACTCTCCTGACTACTCATGCCTTCATCGCACTCATTGACGATCACAAAATTGTCATTTTTGCTGAGATTGGTATATCTTGCAATCTTCTGACTTTAAAAGTGTTTATCTAAATTAGAGTGATTCTGATTGGCTGTTGAAGAAAGTATTGCTGAATATCCTATATAAATCCGAAGATTGTAGCACTTCTCATTCACATCATACGATCGAGCAGTCTAGTATGGCAAATTCATCTGAAGCCTTGAATATTTTCTACAAAATTTTCGAAGTTGTCGATGAATCGGACGAGGATGTGAACAGTGACAATAAACCCAAAATCGCCAATGTCGAGGAGAAGAGTGGTAACAAAAGTGACATCACCCAAGTTGTATGGAGTGAGGGCGAGTTCACACCAAAGACGACGCGACTCGGAAGAGTGCCGGATGCACCAAAGCGAGTGGCTCGTATATTACAGGATTTATAATGACTTGAAGCCAGTCCCACTGAACTCTTTGATACATAAATCTAAAGAACTACATGTCTTTGTTTTGCAATGTATTGATCTAGAAATGGAAATAAAGGGAAGAATTTAGATATGGGGTTAATTGTATACATGGCTGCGAATGTCATCACATTTATTATCGGTCTACTTTTCTATCAGAAGATATCGTATCATTAGTAAAGAGAGAAGATGTATATGTTTGCGTGTGGCGCAAGAGTGCCCTCCCATTTCATCCCTTCATCATTTAGCCTCAATAATAGAGGCAGTTTTTAAGAGAACTCATGATTCATTCTCAGATAACGTATGCAATGGAGAATTTAAAAAGTAACCTGCGGCAGATAGCTAAGACTCAACCGATTGGCGTTCAAAGTGCTACGTTGAGCGAAAAGACCACGACGACCGTTGGAAAGTCGGATTAAGGTAAGTCTCAAGCCCTTGCCACACTCATCACTACGATATCATCCGCTGTCTCAAGAGAGATCGCCCACCAACAGGAATAATTATACCAAAGTTCTCCGTGCCATGCAACGTTAAAGTTGACTGATAGCAGATATAACTTTGTGATTTTATTTTTTATATTCGTGTGATAGATTCAGTCAGACCAAAGTCTGTCCAGAGCAAACCACGAGGAGGTACTATCACATTTTGCCCCATGGTGGACTCTTGAAGACCGATGGTTCGTTCTCGGATGCATGTCTAGATTTGGCCGATTCCGCTGAGAGATACTTTTAATCTCTCTATGTCAGCGACATCGACCTCTACTTCCATCCGACTGTCAGAGGGCGGAATATATCTCCACTCTGTTGAATCGGCATCATCGGTAACCGATGAGCCGATTCGAGCAAGATTGTTATAGACTCGCTCTCGCTCCTCCATCTCTAGAAACTCAATAAATAAATTTCTCGGTCCAAGCCGAGGCTTGTCAGGAGAGCTGACTGTCGTCTTAGGTGTTTTCATGATGGAGTATAGAATGAAAATGAAAGAGAGGTAATGGTTTATATACCCCTCTGATACAAAGACATGACTCAGTCTTTCTAATTATGTGATAGATTCAGTCAGACCGAAGTCTTTCCAGGGCAAACCACGTGGAGGTACTATCACTTTTTGCCCCATGGTGGCCTCTTAAAGGCCGTTGGTTCGTTCACGTCGCATCTGAAAAATAGAAGGAAAATAGATGAAATTATATTCAAGTGATAGAGATGATATTAACTTACAATAAATTAACTCAATTGGTTCGTTGAACCTTCGATGGCGGTGGATGGGGAAGATATTTGGCCGGTAGTTTCCGCTTGCGGTGGCGCAATTCCTTAATGTCACCATCATGCTTGATAGAGATGTGTAGGCAGCGCATCTCCGCCATCGCCCCATCGTAGCACTCGAATGTGGTGCCAAGTCCTCACTTTCTATTATTATATTATCAACAAATCTGCTGTTGACGACGGGAAGGTGGAGCGTTGTTCGTCTCTCCTCTTTCTTTTGGCTTTCAGTGAGGCTTATTTTCAGTTGTTCAAGTTTCAACTTTGACGTCTCTTCCTGAGCTTTTAGTGTCTTTATGTAGGTAGCCTGCTCAGTGACACGTTTTTCTCTGCTAAGCGCCCTTTCGCGGAAAGGTTCTAAATTTGGGACTAGAGTCTTCAGGGCCCGAATCTCGGCTACCTGACCCTTGAGGTGAAAATTCTCGTCCCTAAGAGCCGCACATTCCTTCTTATAACGAGCCAGTTCGTCCTTCAATTTAGTAAGTGCGTACTTCTGGCTCACTTTTGCGATCTGGGCATCCTTGTTCCAGCTCTCTGTTTGCTGCTTGATCCCCTTCTTCACTGGGGAAGACTGCTGCGTGATCGCTTTCTTTATAGGGGAAGACTGGTTTGATGGTTTTCCTATGTCTTCCACTTTCCTATTAATGACGACCTCCTCAGAATCGGAGTCGTCTGAGCTTTCCGATCCACTTAGATGTTCTGTGGTCGGTGCAGTAGGAGTCAAGATGGTATCAATTGCATCTTGCAATTCTGCGTCTAGATCGACTGTTGTGTTGAAGTAGGGTGCGATCAATTTGCCGACGTCGGATGACGTGTAGTTGGCTACCTTCTTGATCGGACATTCGGCGTGAGCGGCGTAAAATGCCGTCTGGTCCTTGCCTTTTAAAAATTTTAGGCAATGTATGCAGCCGGAAATAACACCTCTTTCCTCGTGAAAGTGAGGAGTATTTTTATATTTGTTAATGTGGCGTTTAAATTCGCCGCCTCTCTTAATCTCTCCACAAGAGTACTTTTTAAGTAAAAATCTGGAATTTCCTTCCATTTTCTGTAAAGGAAGGATGAAATAGAATTACTACTTATACCATTTATAACTTCAACGAATGAATACATTGACAATCATTTCAAAAATACAACTAATATGTCATTCAATACTTGAGGATAGACAAGTTAGGCTGATGAATCCGTTACAGGCATTACTCAGAGGGGATCTTATCCCGACTCCAAGGCCTCGGCCCTCAAATCCAACCTCCCGCGGACAGAGCGTGCGTCATATCACTGTGTTGGTATTCGGACCCCGATTTTGACATGAAAACCGGTGGAGTTATTTACATCAGGAAGCAAGTCTCGAGCCGAAGCTCGCCTCTGACAACTTTATAAAGGTCTTTATTGAAATCAGAAGGTTTGAAAACCCCGAAAAATCACCAAAAATAGCGAATTTAAATTTTTGGGCATTTAGCACTACTTATGAAATTTCATAAGTACTCTGTAAATATAGGTCTGATCAATAGCGATAGAATCTTTTTTGAATCAAGTCAAACGGACTTGTAGAAGCAAAGTTACAAGCCCTTAAAGGTTTGGAATCTTTTATGGCCTGGAGACTAAGGACATCTCCTGGCTAACCTCTAAGTCTGACGCCTTAGCTGATATCAGCAATGAAATTTTCTAAGTCGGTTTCTTACAGAAACCCGAAATTTGGAATGTCCGATGCTATCATCAGAGCTCAGAGAGACGACCTACCGTTGACAATCTCTCGTCTTAATGAAAAGTCTCATTCGGTTCCCAGCTTATATAGTTTGTGGCGATCAGCTGATGACGTAATATCCATCATCCAAAAACTTTAAACGCTTCTATCACCGATTCTAGAGGTCCGATTGAGCTGGAAATTCACAATTCCGATGTAGAATTTGACGCTGAATCCGAATCTGCCCTTCGTTTTCCCATCCGATGCTTCGTTTTGGCTCTACAGCCCACAGCCATCCCAAATTCGCCGTTAACTCGTTTTTCGGAAAAATTTTTTCTCTCCGATGGCTTTCAAATTTACCATGCTGATGCAGAATTTGACGCTGATTCCAAATCTGGTCTCAGATCTGCCATTGGAGCAGCCGTTTAGACGCTAGAGCCCAAAACATCTCAAATTCGCCGTTAACTCGGTCGTTTTTCGCCAATTTCTCAAATATTAAATGGCTTCTCACATCTAAACGAAGACAGATATGAACAAGCCGTTTCTTTCAGTGAATTTGTCTCACTCTTAGCTTTCAAACGAGCTATTGCACGACTTTCTACGATCTCTAGAACCAAAGTTGGAAGCAACGCTGCCGAGGGGGGGGGGGGAGGGGGACGTCCCAAAAAATTTTTCTCTCCGATTTCGCTGGAAACAACCTTCCTAACCCAAGATTTCACTTAGATTCCGAATCTAGTCTCCGTTTTCCCATCCGATGCTTCGTTTTGGCTCTACAGCCCAAGACCATCCGAAATTCGCCGCTAACTGTCGTTTTTCGGAAAAATGTTGAAAATTTTTTCTCGCCGATTGAGCTGGAAATCACACCACCAAGGCAGAATTTCACGCTGATTCCAAATCTAATCTCAGATCTGACATTGGAACAGACGTTTAGACGCTAGAGACCAACAACATCCCAAATTCACCGTTAACTCTGTCGTTTTTCAACATCTGCCAATCTGGTCGGCCGCCCAAGTCAACCTGGACGGCCGACCAAGACTCTCTCCCGAGGGGGGGGGCGCTGTGTTTATTGTGGAGGTTTGCTTACTACTTATGTCATGTGTGTTTCGTTTCTCGATCAGGCATGTTGTAAGGAATGTAGCTTAGCCATGCATGTTGTTCTAATTAGGAAATTATTAGGTTGTTGACGTAAACGGGGTTGATGATATTAAGCCCAGAGAAATGGGGCTTGCTATGCCGATTATTAAAACTTTTAACTGAATATTAATATGGTGACAATTCCGCAATAACAAATTCATGTTATAAATAGCAATTAATATGAACATTAGATACATTTTAATGAGATAGCAGTATGTACAATATAGTATGATTCAAAATATCTTCATGCAATTTTAAATCTCAATCAAAATTCCAAGCATGTTCTGGAAATTGTTGTTCCACTTCATTAGAGAAATAGCCACTCTTGGTCTAATCTTGGGGGGTACCCAAGATTAGACCCAAGATTAATCTTGGTCTTGGGGGTACCCCAAGATTTAATCTTGGGCTTGGGGGTACGTAAGCTCAAGTTTGGACCCAACCTTGCCCAGAGTAAATCCGCGGATGACTGGCATGCCTGCAATGAATTAATCTTTTCAAACTATTCATCACGTACACACATGAAAATATGCACAATTTGCAAGATTCACCATTCATTGCGATCATTTTTACTAGGTTACACAGTACACACCTTGTATAGCTTTTCTTAAGTGTTCCTAAACATTTTTGCCAGTTCTATGACAAGTGCGATCAGTCCCAGAGCTCTGTTATTGTATCAGTCTTTACTCCTATGTCTTGAGAAGTTTCTCATAACTAGGCCGATTGCGTCTTGATAGTATTGTCTGATTAATTCGAGTAATAAGCGAATTGCTCCATTATCTGGAGGCATATGAAGCAGCGCAATGTCCGTACAATGGACGTATTGTAGGTTTCATATTTCTGAAAAACTGCTTTCTTGGGAATATATTTCCAGTATTTGTGAATGCTTTAGTCAGATTGCGACGACTTTAAAGTTTGTAATTACTCACCACTAGGAAGGCATAGATGACGTGACAAAGTACCACTATAGCTGTATAGATCTGCAGGAGAAGTATTTCCCATTTCATGACGATCTCAGGAATAAATATTGCTGAACAGCATAAAGGCACGAACAATAGAAGGAATGGGTTCAGAAGATCACAACGAGTACTACTCATTTGCGAAACAATGAGCCGGCACTGCAATGTAAAATAGCATTTGCTGATAAAAATATATAAAATATGGAGTCACAGAAATGAGTTACATCGAGACAGCTACGAAAAATGTTTGAATTTACTATCTTATCAAAATTCTAGTTGAATTCACCTTCCATTGAACGATGATCTCAGCACAATAAAAGCTGCATTTTTTAGTCCTGATCTGCATTGATAGATACTACTGACAATTTTGTTACCGGCTGATATTTTATGGTCAACTGATTGCTCACCAGGCTGTGTAGTTACGTATTCAGTTTTAGCGAGGTCGACCTTCAAACCGTCGTCTGATAGGACATCATGCCACTTGCCTGCATGTTCTTTATGCTTGTAGCTATACAATTCCCACCTTATGGAGCTTGAAAGAATAAAAAGGATTGATTACGTGTGCTTTATATCTTTCTTGTTTATTGCAACTCCTGCATTATGTTACTTTCTCGAGCTATGAGTAGTATACCCAGAAAGTAAGCTCTGACAATATAGATGAGTCATCATACAGGGAAAGATTAGTCAATACGGAGGGCGACCCAGTCTGCGCTGATTGGTTGATTACGGTAGTCAATAGCAATCAGGAAAACACAGCTGTCTCAAGTCGGCTTTCTCTACTGCTTCGGCGATGCGTTAATGTCCTTGTGCGTGTTCACTGTTCTCTTTACAATATGCCTCAGTATTGCTGCGCTTATGGCTGTTCATCGTCCGGATTTGACAAGCAAAGATCTTTTTTCCGTTTTCGATTATCAACGAAACAAGCATGGGTACAACGAATTAACAGAACAAATTGGGTACCATCGTCGACGTCAGTGTTATGCGATTTACATTTTGATCAATTAGATTTCGTCAATACAATATCTGATCGACCTACTCATTGTCAGAAACGAAGACTGAAGGAAGGTGCTATTCCAAGCAAGCAATTGCGGGGTGAGACGGAAGATAATACGAAGCGGAGTAGACTTACCCGAAATTCACTTGGTGAACGTAACTGCATTTCACAACCTACATCTTCCTGTATTACGAATGAGACGCTGAATCATTCAACGGACGATAATCTATCCTGTGAGACCGCAGATGCATCAGTATCATGCGAATTTGATATGGAGCTCATCAATGCTAAGTCAGTGATTTGCAACCTAAGAAAAAGGGTGTTTTCATTTCAAACATTGAATGATGAAAATTGCATTATGTATACAGGTCTCGATAAGAAGACATTTACTGTTGTGTCTAATTTACTGACTGATTTTCAGCCATTCCAATATTATACGGATAAACGAGTAACATCTCTATCCTTCGATGATCAATTGCTATGCTGCTTGACCAAACTGAAACAAAACATCACCGATCAAGATCTTGCCTTTCGCTTCGCAGTGTGTCGCAAAACCGTGCACAATATATTTCTTACTTATGTGAATGCACTTTATGAGGTACTTTACTTGGGAATAATGCATGAATCTTTACCTTCCTCTGAGAAGATTAAAAGAAGCTTGCCTTCTTCTTTTTCGGCATTTGCAAACTGCCGAATTGTAATTGACTGTACTGAGATCAGGATTGACAGTCCTAGAAGTGATTTGAACGCTATGTCTTCAACGTATAGCAATTATAAGTCTTCATACACCGCGAAATTTCTTGTCGGTGTTGCGCCAAATGGCACGATTATTTTTGTCAGTGGAGCGTACAGTGGAAATACGAGCGACAAATTTCTAACTGTAGATTGTGGTATCCTATCGCATTTATCTGCCGGGGACATGATTCTTGCAGATAAGGGGTTTACTATACATGATGTCTTACCCTCAGGAGTTACTGTTAATATTCCTCCATTTCTTTCAAGTAAAAACAAGCAATTTACAGAAGCGGAATCCCGAAATACAAGAGACATTGCTAGGGCACGAATACATGTTGAGCGAGCAAACCAACGTATAAAGACTTATCGCATTTTGAATAATTTTCCATCTCATTATAGAACTTTGGCAACGAAATTATTTCGTGTGTGCTGTTCTCTTGTAAATTTACAAAGTCCTCTTATTCAAGGAATATTAAATGAATAGTATCTTCATAATTTGTTTTGTTTTGTTTTGTTTCAATTAGTCTGGGATAGTTTTGAGATGAAAATAAATAAATATATCAGAGACATTAAGGGCACAAAATTGCATACTTTTATCCTAAAGATTTATCTCAAAAAATGACCATTTACTCGTAGTACTTTGATTACCGTTATGAAAAGTTTTTTTAAAATTCCTTTAATTTGTGCAATAATGTAACTTTGTGATTCATAATATGATATCAAAAGCAATCATTTTCAAAAGCAAACAATGAATTGATAGATCAACATATCTGTCTAGGAGCTGATTTGACTTTTGCAGTGATGCAAAAATATATCAAAAAAGAAATTTTCAATGAGTAAAATGTTGTTTGCCCAGTTAGAATCTCGTAACACGCGCACTATATGGATATCCTTGGTAGTCCAAACAGTGAAATCGCACCATAGGAGATTTGCCGCATACATACAACCTTGAACCTGATGATAATAATCATGTTCACGATTTAAATCGAAGTCTTCAGTCAAAAAGAAAGTTTTAATTGTATTTTGCTGCTTTTCCATGTTAATGGCTTCCACTATCGTACTGAAGCGATATTTGTAAGGACATTTAATTTCTAAAGTTCCTTGGTCATCTAAATCACAGTTGTCTGTCACGATTCCATCAGGACTACCGCCTACACAACCATTGTTCAACAAATAAATACCACACTTTCGAACATGATATCCTGTAATATCACAATACCTTGACAGTGCCACATCCTCATGAATGTTGCCCCAAATTATACAGTCTTTACTTTTCAAATTATATGCTCCACACAACGTCTTAAACAGAGATGGAGGAAATGATTTGATTCGTATTGCTCGTAGAACTCGTCCAAAGTTACTTGCGGTAATACGAAACTTTTTTGCGCGGAACCAATTTTCGTTGCTACTTTGTCCTCTAGTCAAAATTTCAATATCACTTATCTGATGAATATTCAACTTAAGTCGTTCACGAATATTCGCACAATCGTTAAGAATTAATGATTCCATTTCCAAAATTAATGATTCAGTCTTTGATGAACTATTTGTTGAGCTAAAAGCGTCTTCCGATCGCAGAAGCCATTCCATACCGCATTCGATATTATTCTCCTTCAGTGATAATCGAAATTTTTCTTTTATATTGATCGTCACCGGTTTGTTAGTAGCTCTGTAGTCGGGTTTCTTTTCTGGAAACAGATTTTCGAAATTGGCCGGTTTCAATTGATTCTTTTTTGGATGTTTCATCCATGTCGATGGTAGATCGGTCTTTGATATGCCAGACTTCTCCGCATAAATTAATGCTGCAGCCATGTGTGAACAAAGCCATCTTCCACGCGGACACTCACAAATGCAAGAACTCAGCCTTCCATCAGCTAAGTTAATCGTAACAACATATGCTTTGTCTTTCATGGAGGCTTGGACAGAACTCTTGATCGTTTCTCCATTTATTTCGAAGCTTAATACACGTTGTGCTTTATATTTCTCCTCTCCTCGGGTAAAAGTATTTACATCGTCTTTAAAGAAATGCAGTATGTCACTCAAAGTTATTGCTTGCATGACTGTCCGACGATAAATGAGTCACTATCAATGTCATTGACGAACTGCAATGAATTGCTAACAGTTGACTGACTTGCTCATTCATAACTCGATACTTGTGTTTTCCTGATTGCCATTCACAACCGATAACATCCAATCAAATCGCAGTTTCGGTCACCCGGCGTATGTAGATGAGAAATGCATGCGGTACTTCAAAATATGATTTGCCATTGATGACAAAATTATTGAACAATATCTATACACGTATTTCAATGTAAAACAACAGTATATAATGGAGAATTGAGAGCAATTCGAGTTTAGAGTGCACGACATGTTTCGGTCATTTTCACAATGCCATCTTCAGGTGAACAACAGTATGTACAGCATAAAATTCTCTTAAATATAAAATCACAGTTACATCGGATGATATGATCACATTTCAAAGCTAAAATCAATGGATTTTGTCGTTTATGGCCCTGTGTTTTACAAATGGTATGTGGACGATATATTTTGCATATTTGAGATAAATGCTGATATTGCTGCTTTTCATTCCTTTTTGAATGAATTGCATCCTCATATCGACTTTACCTACGAAGAGGAAGTCGATGGTGGTCTTACTTTCCTGGATACCGTAGTTTCGAAAAATGATGAAACCTTCGACACTACCTGGTACTTGAACGAAACTAACACCGGTATTTATACCCCTAATTCGGCATTTTCTCCAAAGCGATATCGCTTGGCTGCCATGAGATCATTTTTCACCCGCGCTTTGAAAATAAATTCTAATGTCAGCAATTATCACAAATCTGCCAGTACAATCATTACTGTTTTTCAAAAAAAAACTTCACGAATAATGAGATAATTCGTATTCGCAAAGAAGTTGAGGCGAGACATGAAAACCGGAATCCCAAACGCAGTGAACTTGACAAAAGTGATACCCGTACCATTAATTGGAGCTTCCCCTTCATTGCTGAAGGAGAAAATACTTTAAGAAAACATGTAAAAGATATCAACAAAATTATTTCTCCTAATGTCAAAATTCGCCCTGTCTTCCAGACTCTTAAGACCAGTATGTTCTTTGCTAACAAAGACAAAGTGCCTGCCGAGCTCAGGTCAAAAATTGTCTAGAAGTATTCTTGTGAGCACTGTGACAAGTGCTACATCGGTAGCTCGATCAGGCATTTCATCACTAGGATGAATGAACACTTGAAAGGCTACTAAATTTAGCTTGCATGTTCACTCTCCTCACAAAGATAATTTCAAGGTAGTTTCTCAGACGAGGTACCCAAGATATCTGGAATCTATTCTATTAAAGAAATCGGATAAAAACCTGATGAATGAACGGGGAAGCTCCATGAATCTATGCCTGAATTTGTAGTTGCAAAAAACATTGATTTTATTTCATGATTCTACGAGTATCACTACTGTAACTGCTGTGAGTGACCAATTCATTGATTTTAGCGATTGATTTTAGTTTTGAAATGTGATCATATCATCCGATGTAACTGTGAATTTATATTTAGAGAATTTTATGCTGTACATACTGTTGTTCACCTGAAGATGGTATTGTGAAAATGACCGAAACATGTCGTGCACTCTAAACTCGAATTGTTCTCAATTCTCCAAAAATGACAAAAGTGACAGTATAGTAATGATATATATATATATATATATATATATATATATATATATATATATATATATATATAAAGATAAATTAAAAAAATCAACTTGGTCTCAAGATAAAATTGTTTATTCACGAATTTTCGTCTAAGACTTCATCAGGTGAACGAAGTAAACCTGACGAAGTACATTTACTTAGTTCACCTGATGAAGTCTTAGACGAAAATTCGTGAATAAACAATTTTATCTTGAGAACAAGTTGATTTTTTTAATTTATCTTTATTATTAAGTCTCATAGCGATTACTTATGATCACATATATATATATATATATATATATACGAGTATATATATATATGGATCTGGTCTTTTTGTTAGACAAGATATCTTTAAAACAGCGTTCATTTCATCGACAACTCATTTGTCCGGGAGCTACTGACGATTTCTTCCTAAATTCGCGCACAAATGGCTTTATAGCATGAATTTGCAGATCTTGAAAAGTTGAATACAAAAATAAAATTCTGAAGTGTCACAGCCAGTCGCTTTCGGTTGAAGATTCCCATTGGAATCCAATGACAAAATTCAAGAAATATCTATGAATTGTGAAACACTTGGCAATTTTCGCATTTCCTTTTGCAGAAAAGAAATCATCTATCAGAGTGTCATGAAATTTGAAACATGATTGAACTCAGATCATAAACTTCGCTATAAAAATTGAAGTGAGTCACATGATTCAGTATTTGATGTTTGGGAGTCTCTACAAAATGAGTAAATTTCATGTTTTGACTTAATTTTGGCGATTTACTCATTTTGTAGAGACTCTCAGAATTTGAGAAGTCTATGCATTATCCATATCGAGGCTCAAATCAAAATTTGAATGGGATGTTTTAGATATTATCATGCACGTCGGGATATCTATAATTTACTCAGGACGCCGAACTATGTAATATGTAATAGTTAAAATGTGTTTTCTTGGTCATCAAAGCTATAAAACCGAAGGCCGCAGGCCTGAGGTTTTTATGTCTTTTAATATGTTAGGGCCAAAACAATAAGTGTCAGTTTAAACTGACAGCAGGATAATATGGGATAATATAGGATGCTCATTTTAACTATGTCACGTTTTAGATAGGAGGGAAAATATCTTGTATTTCATATAAAATTTATGCTTCTTAACAAATAAATATCTATTGCAAGAGAGCGCTAGATGATTCCAGACTACATGTACATAGAAAATAGTAAAACTGACCATGAAGGTGGCATTATGGACTATCATGGACTCCTAGATATTAAATCTCTACTATCTATGAGTCCATGAAGATATGACATTATGCTTTATGTTGGCTAAAATATCAAATGAAATTTCGCAGTTGGAGTCATCTAGCGCTATCTTTTTTCATACAAGGAAGTAAAAGTCAATAATGTTTCAAATTGTCAACGCTGAAGCATTCAAAGATTTGGGGTTAGTATCACCTATAAGGGACTTCAATAATGATCCCACTTGGACATTTGATGACAATTTTGTCACTTGCAGCTGGCACGTCCGTTGGTTGATTTTGTTCATTTTTGTTAGCTAAATTCACATTACTATTGGTTAGTATGTTTGATGTTACTTTTTGCATGTTTGTTGAGTAATCATTGTAAGTCAAAACACAGTCTGAGCGATGACCAGTCACTTTTTTTGCCATTTCTTCATTTCCGGTGGCATTCATGATTCTGGTCACCGTAGTTTTTCTGCATGACTGATTACTATATTGGTCATCTTCTCCCGCAGCCTCCATCATATTTCGTATGGTTGCCGTTAAAGAATTGTGTCCCAGAGGTTGGTTCACAAACCAAGTGGTAGCCTTCGGCTTTGGATGAGGCTGGAGGAAGAACGCATTGGTCGTATCGTTAACAGGACGCAATGAACTGTAAAAGATAAAGAGTTTTACCAGGCACTTTGAAGGATCATCACTTTTGAATACAGTTACTGTTTTTGGCACGACGTGATGTTCATGAAGACCTCCCTTATACGTTTTTGATATATCCTCCCTGTATTCGAGCACATCGTCACCCTCTCTTCGAGTCAAGGTCAATTGAGCATTTTCTCCCCATTTTAGATTGCGTAGCTCCTTTCCCCCACGAAGCCCACAATTAACGTCCTCGTGAGTTTTCGAGGATTATCGCGACCGAGATATTGTCTCTCCCATAACCGTGTTTCTGTGGACAGGGGCACCGGCTTCGCCTGCTTCTTCGTTACGGAAACTCCAGCAGCGGTATTGACTTTCATGGTTGCGTCCAACGAACTCCTTGTTTCCAGGAAAGCAGGATCATCAAACACCTGTAATGACAAATTAATTTGATTTAGAATAGATTAATTATGATATAACCGCACTTTAGTTCACTGTTTTTTAACTCGTAGTTTGTAATGAAAGTCGACATTGCAAACAAGTAATTTTTTCCACTATCCTCATTCCTAGTTTTCGGAAGGAAAAGTAACTATATTTATTTCATAAAAACAGAGTAGCATCACGAACTAAATAACAATAAAGTTACACAAGTAATTGAAATGGCAAAAGTACCTTGAGAAGTACCGGTACATGATAAATTAATGAATAGAGCAAAATCTTTATAAAATAAATTCATCTTTTCAATCAAAAAGCATTATCAAATATTTCAATTAAACTAAATTTGCATGCTATTAAGAAAAATTGATTCCACTTTCAAACTCAAAAGAAGGACTTTCACTTCAACCAATAAAGGAAAATTTTGCGATAAACTTCAGTTACAAAAAAAGAAGTTTAGTATAAAAGATTAAAATCATTCCTTCCTCTTGTATAGGCCAACATTTTGTGAATAATATCTGCATGCATGTGCATAATACAAATATTGTAGGAGTTTTATTAATATGAAGACTAGAATACTACTTGTTCAACATCAGCTAATCAGAAACATACATTTATATATCTACTTGTATAGGCTACCAAATTCCTTTGCCTATATATCTTATTTTTCATATTCAGTTGATCATAATTTAATTCTAAAATGACTACGAGAATAAAAATAATAGAAAAACCATTGTGGAAACTTGCATTACTTCACAATATCGATTTAATAGAAGCTATATTTTTTTTCCAACTTTATGGCAGTTTAAATTTATGATTAATTTTTTCCAATTTTAGCGTCATAAAAATCGTCTTACCTTCCAATCCAACTTGCGTTCGCTTCTGATGTATCTTTGGATTCCGCATAGTAATAGTCGTAGAGTTTCACCCGGGTACACATCGCCGTTCTTCTTTCTAACTTCATGAAAGAAAAATTTCAATGCCAGGTTCAAAGTGACTTTGGAGATGAACTCCAATTTCTCATGACCATCGCTTGAACGGTCCGATAGAAACATAAGGTCCTCTGAACCGTTTTCTAAAATTGTTGTATTTTTTTCCTTGAGCCAGTCGTCGAATACTTTTCTTGCCCAGTTGTTCTGATTCATGGTGTTTTGAGGAATGGTGGTCTTCCGTATCTTATTCAGCTCTTCAGTTGTAATAGGTGTGGCGTGTCTTTTTGTCATGATTTCTTTGACCGTGTTGCTTTGCGATGGTAAACTATCTTAAAAGAAATGCCTATCCGCCTGACCCTAGAATGACGTCCAAAACTTTGATTTTGAATTTTGAATGCAGATCAGTGACCTAAATGAAAGAAACCATATCCATAGAATTAGTACAGATGTACCTATCAAAAGGGTCAAATTTCTAGCTATCTTTGATATCTTGATTTCCAACATAGACGTCTCTTGATTTCCCAATACTTTCTTCTTCTTCTTCTTCTGTTTATATTTAGACAATTAGAAGTCTATGACTTAGAAATAGATTTCTTAAGAACGAAGCACTATGAACGGAAATCCATGGACATCTATCTACATTCTCAATTTAGAAAGGACATTTGATCAGCGTGCAATCAAAGAGAAGAAGGAAGCATACAAAGTCTGGCAGAGATCTGGGAATGAGACTGACCGTCATGCATATTGCAGTAAGAAAAGAGAGGCCAGAAGGTGTGTCGCAATTTCGAAGAAGAACGCATGGTTCAGGTGGAGTGAAGGATTAACAACAAGAGAAGGGCGCAACAGGATGTTCCGAGTTGCGGCACAGATGAAGAAAGATCGTGCAGACATACAGGGAACACGGTATGTCAAGGACGAAAGTGGTGCTATAAAGGTGAAAGAGACGGAGGTTAGAGAGACATGGAGAAGGTACTTTGATGGCATATCGAACGAAGGCAATGACATCACTCTGCATGACATCCCCCCAGCTGAAGGCCCATTCGCTGACTTCACGCTGGAGGAGGTGAAGGAAGCAGTGATCAGCATGAAGAATGGCAAAGCACCGGGTCCTTCCAACGTAAACGCCGAGATGCTTAAGTTGGCTGGTGAACCTGCAGTTGAGGCATTGCATGCCATTTTCCAGCACATTGCGCTCACAGGAGAATGTCCGAAGAAGTGGAGCAACAGCTTGACGGTCGCACTGTTTAAAGGGAAAGGAGATCCTCTGAGCTGTCACTCGTATCGGGGACTGCGACTACTGGAGCATGGATTGAAGATCTTTGAGAAAGTCCTAGAAAAGAGATTGAGAAGTTTGGTCAGCATAGGAGAACAGCAGTTTGCATACAGCCGAGGAAAATCGTGTACGGATGCAATCTTCATCATCAGAAGACTTCAGGAGAGATATATGGAAAAGAAAAAGAAATTGTTTCATATCTTCGTCGACCTCCAAAAAGCTTTTGATCGCGTCCCACGAGATGTCATCAGATGGGCACTCCGACGACAGAAAGTGCCAGAACACCTGATAAACCTCGTCATGTCCTTGTACGTAGACACAACATCGAAAGTGTGTGTTGCAGGTGGAATGTCAGAAGATTTCGGCATAGGTGTTGGTGTTCATCAAGGATCTGCCCTCAGCCCCCTTCTCTTCATTCTCGTAATGGAAGAAGCTACGAAAGATTGCAGAAAGGGAGGATTGATGGAGATGTTGTACGCAGATGACCTGGTCCTTACAGGCGGGAGCAAGGAAGAAGTGGAAGAAATGTTCAAGAAATGGAAGGAGGACATGGAAAGCAAAGGTTTGAAAGTGAATATCCAAAAGACGAAGATGTTGATCAGTGGCAGCGAAGAATCTCCTCCTCTTCAATCAAGAAGGTTTCCTTGTGGTGTATGCGGTCGCGGCGTAGGTGCCAACTCTATTCTCTGCCAAAGCTGTGATAAGTGGTGTCACAAACGCTGCAGTGGACTGAATTCTCTCACAGGCGTCACAAACTTCCAGTGTTCGATGTGTGTAAACAACGCAAGGAGTACCGACGAAGATGAAAGATGTGTGATAGACGGTGTAGAGATCGACGTAGTGAAAGAGTTTTGTTATCTCGGGGATGTGTTGAGCTGCAAAGGAGGATCAGAGCGAGCGGTGCGAGCGAGAATTGCGTCCGCATGGCGCAAATGGAAAGATCTAGCAAGTCTCCTCAGGAACCGACACGTACCACTCAAATGCCGTGGACACGTGTATGACGCATGCATCAGACCCGTGCTGCTCTATGGTGCCGAATCATGGGCCCTCACACAACACCTGGCCCAACAACTGCGTTCGTCTGACAGACGGATGCTGCGGTACATGACCGGTGTCTCACTCTCCGATCGAGTTGATAGCGCTGAAGTAGCAGGCAGGTGCGGCCTCAAACAGCTGGAGGTCGTACTCAGAGAACGCAGGTTGAGGTGGTTCGGGCACGTGAAACGGAGGACAGAGGAAGAGCCGATTCATCGCGTGCTCAACGTGGCTGTCGAAGGTCCCAGGCCACGTGGCAGACCAAGAAGATCATGGCTGCAGACCATCCAGGAAGACATGAAGGAGCTGAGGCTGACAGTGGAAGACACACAGGACCGCGCCCGTTGGAGGAGTCTCATCACGTCCAACCCTCACCAAGGAGGAAAAGCAGACGTTAAAAGGAGAAAGTAAAGTAAAGTAAGTAAGTATTTGATCATAGATACCAAACAATCATTTTAACAATATTGTCCCTCCATTAACAAGCTGTCCCTCTCTCTGATTGGCTGAGATGAGCATCCTTTAAGTATGTTACAGGAGGATATCTCTATGACTGTATGGGAAATACCTCGGTGTATAACTATGTTAAAATCCCGAGGCCTACGGCCTCGGGATTTTAACATAGTTATACACCTCTGTATTTCCCATACAGTCATGATATCCTCCTGTAACCTTAACTTAATGACCTAGAAAACACATTTTAACTATTATAAAATATGAAATTGCTATGCCATAAAAACCAGGTTTTTATTTTGACATAAAAAACCTGGAAATGATATCTGTAGAGTTTGAGTCAATGCATAGAATTTTCATCATTCAGAATGATGATATCAATGTATCATGGTACAGTAGCTATCATGGTAGTTATAAACATTATCTCAAATATGAAATAATGCCATAGCAGCAATTTGACATTTGTATCTGGAGCTTGATATGGATCAGTGGCCAGTAATCGACTTCTCGAGATTTCCAGACAACATGATTTCTGGACTAACTATAGAAGAAATCAATCAGATTCTAAAAATTGATGAAAATGAAAACATTCAATTGAACCCAACCACATCCACTACAGCGAATGAAGAGCTTGCACCAACATTAGGGTCAGATAGAAAAAGAAAACGATTTGCAGAACCAGTAAGCGATCAACAATTAGAAAAGAGAGCTTTAGAACAAGTACCCGAAGGAACGAAGAACCGCAATAAGTGGGCAGTAAACTTATATAATACCTGGGCTTATGATAGGCATCTGCTAATTGACGAATCTAATTTCCATCCCTTCCCATGTGAATTTCATGATTTGCTACACTGCCGAAGAAATTCGATTGACTATTGGCTTTCTAAGTTCATCTACGAAATACGAAAGAAAAATGGCGATCGGTACCCCCGGAACACGTTAGTATCCATTACTGCCGGAATCAATGCCTCCTTTTATGAAAACAAAAATGAAATGAACTTATTCAAAGATACAGAATTTCGACATTTTCAAAATGTCTTAGACATGACTTGCAAAGAATCGGCTTCTGCGGGGATTGGATGCCACAGAAGACAAGCGGAAGTGATTTCCAATGACGAAGAAGAAATTCTGTGGTCCAGAGGTCTTTTAGGGGACAGCAGTCCTCAGACACTAATTGACACCTTGCTGTACCTTAATGGACTACACTTCGCCTTAAGAAGTGGAAAGGAGCACAGAACGTTGACATTATCCCAAATTTCAATTATTAACCCGAGTGAGACACAGCCATATTATACTTTAAGATACTCCGAAAATGTTTCGAAGACCAATAACGGTGGACTCAAATATCGTAAAGTGGATCCTAAAGTTGTTAATCATATAGGTCAATATTCTGTTACTAATCCGTCACGATCCCATGCCTTTCTGCTGATGAAATATCTCCAGAAGAGAAATGACATTCAATCTGACGTTTTCTACTTGACCCCCATCTCTAATCCGAAATCTGCATGGTACAAGAATTTACCTATCGGACATAATGTTCTGGGGAAAACAGTCGGTCGACTATGTATGAAAGCTGGGATTCAGGGACACAAGACAAATCACAGTCTTCGAGCGACCTGCGCTACACGTCTTTTCGACCAAGGTATTGATGAGCGGCTCATTATGAGTCGCACTGGTCATCGCACCACCACCGGCGTGAGAAACTACAAACGAATTTCAGAAATTCACAACTACAACACCAGTGTCGTGATTGACAATCAATCGATCAGTAACATGCAAGCGAGTGAAAGGAACAATACATTTTCATTTCATTTCCATGAAAATTCGCATGTTACAATCATCAACAAAGGACCCTCAAATTAAGTGGTGCCATTGACAGTTCGTTGTTCACGATATCTATTGTAAAATAGATATTTCTTGTAATGTTAATACAGCTCAAATATCTAAGAAATATTGTTTTATCTAAAAAAATATAAACCTGGAAAGACATCTAAAAACCTAATTATCATATTTTATGTGCAAATATTTTTAGAGGCTGAATGAATATATCCCGTTATTGTTATACATTTTAGGAAGATGATTCATTATTGTGGATCTCATATTGTACTTAATCATCTTGCAGAGAAGGGAAAGCAATGAATATTTTAAAGAGCAATTAACTTTAAAATTAAATCAATCATTACACTTCATGTATTGTCAAGCATGCTTTGATTACACTTGCGATTTGCTGTTGCATTATCTGAGACTAAAAACATCACTCTTCCACCACATTCATTTGTAATACCCAATGCAAGACCAGTTGCCGACGTAAATATTACCCTGTTGAAGTATAAATCGATCGACGAAGGAGAAACATTCCCGAGACATCGTCACTTTTGCTTAACATGATGGCTAAAATAATTCGCCATCACACGAAAGCGGACTGAAAGATCGATATGGAATTCACTGAATGATATGGAACAGAATCTCTACACTCCTCAGAACCTACTTTCAAAACCTCACAGTTGATCGGGCTTCGATATCACTTCCAGAGGATCCAAATCATCCGACTCTCTTTCGGATGGTGTCAGGATGAGGCAAACACAAAATGTTCCTAAGAGCAGACATGGACTAGACCATGCATTTCTCTTTCTCAAAAAATATGGGGAACAATCTTCATTGTTGTAGATGCTGTAGGGCCTAAATCTGTTTCCCTCTGGTTTCGGGTTAGCAAATAAATGAACCTTGCTCATACTCGGAAGCACATTAGGCATGGAGCCTCTCTTCCATGTGGCCGAGTTGTCACTTATCCCACTCAGTATTGATTGTTTTGCTTGCTCATATGAAAATTTATACTTTCTTTGTTCTTCACTATCCGCGTTTGAAGCGTTACGATTACTTTGCAATATATTGATCATTTCTGTCACTTCAATACAATCGCACAGTTCTTGACTTTTGGTTTTATGAGAAAATTGCTTTCAAATTAAACCAGCGCTCGAACCTCCATTAATATCCAAGTAAACTCAAAATATTCACGGGGGTTTTCGAGCGTGTGGCTTTGCTTTGTAGTCGGAGGAAATGTCAATCATATATTTTCCAACGAAATGTGTGACTCTCACTGAGTTGTTTCTGCATATGAAAATGCCATTATCGGAAGTAAGACTGGAAGTAACTTTTCTACGATGTTGGTAGGTAGGCCAATCTTTCTAT
Organism: Prostheceraeus crozeri; assembly: GCA_907163375.1. Classification (NCBI taxonomy): domain Eukaryota; kingdom Metazoa; phylum Platyhelminthes; order Polycladida; family Euryleptidae; genus Prostheceraeus; species Prostheceraeus crozeri. The sequence continues at coordinate 96,834 of CAJQUW010016278.1, forward strand.
TCAAATGCCCCCAGTTTGTCAGGAATCTGCGTTACAATTTGGCGAAGCAACAATGTTGCAAAATAAAGAAGCAAAGATTGCGACTCATTTGGTCGCGGGAATCTTTTGATTTTCACGGACGATGAATCAGATGAACAGTGTTTTGAGCAGATGCCAACATAAGAATTCGCTGTTGTGTAGTTACAAGGAAACTGATTACTCGTCGAATGTTAACCAAGTTATTTTGACAGAAGAATTCAAAATGTCGTGATTGTATACACTATAGACTAGCTTACGGGGCGAAAATTTTCGCTACATTTTTTTTAAATACCCGTCCAAGCAGTGTTAGTTACTATACTAATACTAATGATGCGCTCATGGAAATTCAATGATTGGGGAAGCATTTATATATAGTAGTTAGTTTAAAGAGACTGTGTTTTGTTGAGGTAATTTATTTATTAACACTGAGGATGGACTTTTGGGTATTGGAAATATCTTGAATAGGTCTGTTTCGATTTTCAGTAGATCTGCGTAATTCATGATACAGAATTACGACATAATTTTATATACAGGGTGTCCGTAAATTCGCTTGACTTTTAAATTGAATATCTACATGAGAAAGCAACAAACTTTTGCGTCACAAACCATGTTATATTACGCAACATAAAGGGGAATTTACGAATCTAACAATAAGAAGCCAATATTTGATGATTAAAATGTTCAAATCAGATGTTCGAAATGATCGCCATCGCAATCAATCAGTGCAGTCAATCGCCGAATAATATCGAAAACACCAGCGGCAAGTTATTCACGTGTGACTTCATTGCAGATGTCAGTGATCTTCTCACTCGACTGGTCCAGGTTTTGTGGCTTACCATGATTGTGTATCTTCGCTTTCATCCATCCCCAGAACCAAAAGTCGAGAGGATTCAAATCAGGTGAACGTGGAGGCCACTCTCGGTCACATCCTCGACTTATCACGCGATTTGAGATGCATGTTGATTGCTTGACATCTGACTAGATGTGGTAATTGTGCGCATTAATGATCCCATCGAGTGAAAAATGCGCCTCGTCAGACCAGACGATATCATCGATTACATTCTGATTGTCGAGAAGCCATCTCGCAAACTCAGCGATTTGTCTTGTCGGCCGACTCAAGTGCTTGCACGACTTGTAATTTGTACGGGTAGAGTCCTAGTTCATGCCGAAGGATTTTATGGATACTAGTCTTTGAAATGGTACCAACCTCTTCAGCCACTTTGCAAACTGACGTGACTCCTAGCATTGATTTTGAACTAGTCTCCTCGACGACGCGATTCACAGTTGCAGTTGTCATGTCATCCACTAGGACAACCACTGCGAGGTTTATTATGAACGCTGCCAGTTTCTTCAAACTTTTTGATGATATTTGTAATCGATGCTGTTGTAAAAGGATCTTTTTGAATGAGTCTTTGAGTCTTAAACTTTCGAAGAGCAGCTGTATCACTTCTATTGCATGTATAGAGGCACTGAACTATCTCTATCCGAGTCTGAAGATCCATTGTGAATACGATAGGCAGCGATTGTACCACTTCACAGTGGGATTTCGAACGTAGCATGAGGAAACTCTATGATGCAGACTTAACCTATTGGTTGACACACACGTCTTTGTCATTGGTTAGCGAAAACATCACGTCATGGATATGGGATATTTCAATTCTATGCCATGAAGGCTGATTAATTTGACGTTCTCAATTGAAGATGATACGATATGAATCAATCAATGACTAGGCATGTCGTCATGGCTGGTGATGAAAATTTCGTAGAATTGAATAAGGGAAAATTTAAGCAGCTAAATAATCGAATATTCATTTCTTATGGTTAGATTCGTAAATTCCCCTTTATGTTGCGTAATATAACATGGTTTGTGACGCAAAAGTATATTGTTTTCTCATGTAGATATTCAATTTAAAAATCAAGCGAATTTACGGACACCCTGTACATACATTGAAAAAATTTATATTCATTGACCTAGTTTGCAAGACAATGCGTTTCGCTACAAAACTTTTGGAATATTGTCGTATGAATATCTCACTAGGAAGCTCTTCATTTACTTGACATCCGTTAGTTGTTGCACTGCCGCATTGTGTCAGATTGGTCATTTATGTTGCTTAATGCTCCTTTGTCGAATGTCTACGCTACGAAATTTAACGATATAAAGCCATCAATTTACAGCTGCTGTGTTGACAATGGTTGAAGGGTTTCCTTTTACTATTAATAGAGGCAGACAGTACATCATCAATGGAAATCCTATTTTTAAGAAATCCTCGTGTCACATGACAGTGAGAGCACAGCCGTAAGTAAAAGCATTGCAATTCACAGCCGGCATAGCTTTTGTCCGTTGTTCACAGCGTGGTCGTTGACTTTCTTATCCTCTTCGTTTTTCAGAATTAGTGTCAGCATTCAGTGTTCAGATGTTCGGAAAGAAGCTATCGAGTCCCATGAAGTAATCATGACATCCAACCATCTCATTGCTCACAGGATTTCAGATGGATATGCAAACATCTGCACGGATTTCAGTGGTGACTTCAGCTTTCAAGCATTGAGATGGTCATTCAAAGATGAAAAGTGTACTTGAAATTACCAAATCAAGCTGATCAATTTGTTATTCTCATCAAACCGTCAAAGAATGTCACCGTTGGCCTTGTGACATTTGACTGGCACTATGAAGAAGTGACAGTTGATTATCTAACGAACTGGTTTGATGCAGAAATGCGCAGTGAAGAGAAGAAATTCAAATCCATCATCGAAATATTTAGATCTATGTATTTCTAGGACTTTTTCTGTCGATTATCAAAATTGGTATCACAAACTCAAAAGGTTGATGTTGCTTGATATCAACTGATCCAGATAGTGATATCAAATTATGCAACACAAGCTACTTTGTTGTCTGGTGTCGGTTGATAATATCGTTATAGCTAGCTTTTTAGGTATATAATGCATGCTATCGTGTAACTTTCCATGTCTACAGGTCAATAATTCCCACAACCAAGACGTTATATGACACCATAATTACCTATTATGTTACCTAGATTGACCTACTTTGCAACGATATAGGTGATGGTGACTAGGCGTAATAGAATTAGAAAAAGCATCTTTGGATTTCGCCTTCAGGTTTGAAGAGTTTTCAATGGACTTGTAATCATTCACTTAGCTTTTACTGCGGTAATTAATGCCTGTTAATGCGCTCATTGAGGGTAACCATTTTGTTGAAGGATCCCAGCTTTGATAATGGTCATTCTTTGTACGTACCAGGTACAGCTGTAGTTCTACCGTGGATGATGTTTGTAGAAAGAACTTTTTGACTGCGCAATGTAACTGCCCAACGTATGCATTTTGTAGTGAGATAAATCAAAACATTCCACGTTCAAGTAACTATCAATGATGCTTGGAGCATTCGCACATGATTTGGGAGTGTATACAGCAACACAAGAAGGAGAAGAAGAACTTGGACGTCGTGTGGCTTGATTTGGCCAATGCATATGGATCGGTCCCTCATCGGTTTCTGCAGTTTGCTTTGGAGTTTTTCTGGATTCCGGTGGATGTCATTATGCTTCTTGGAAAGTATTATGACCAATTCAAGATGCGGTTCTCAGGCCATCTCGAAGTCTCCCAGAATGAATTGGAGGCGCACTTGCGCAAAACCTATTCTGACGAGAGGAGAGAAGAAGAGATGAGCAGGATTGATGGCCTAGTAAGACCCGAGGAACCAAGAAAGTCATTTGATATGGGTGAATTGCGACTATCGGAGGTGCATGCAGTCGTGAAGAAAGCAAGAGCAGGGAGTGCTGCAGGACAGAACGGTCTCTCATACAAGTTGTTCAAGTATTGCCCAAGAGTTTGCAAGGTGCTTTGATTGATTTTACGAGTATTATGGAGGAAACGTATCGTACCGGAGAGCTGGTGTGTCGCAGAGGGCGTATACATTCCCAAGGAAAGTCATGCACAAGGAATTAGACAGTTCAGACCCATATCTCTGTTGAACGTTGACGGCAAGATCTTCATGAGTGTACTATGCAAGCGGTTAACAGGCTTCGTGTTGGACAATGGCCTGATAGACATTTCAGTGCAGAAGGCAGGAGTGCCCGGGTTTCCAGGATGCTTGGAGCATTCGCACATGATTTGGGAGTGTATACAGCAACACAAGAAGGAGAAGAAGAACTTGGACGTCGTGTGGCTGGATTTGGCCAATGCATATGGATCGGTCCCTCATCGGTTTTTGCAGTTTGCTTTGGAGATTTTCTGGATTCCGGTGGATGTCATAATACTTCTTGGAAAGTATTATGACCAATTCAAGATGCGGTTCACTACCAGGGGATACACTACCACGTGGCAACCTTTGGAGATTGGTATTCCCATGGGGTGTCCAGTTTCTCCGCTGCTGTTTGTCTTGGGAATGGAGGTAGTCACACGGGCAGTCGGCCACCGTATTGAGGGTGTCGAGCTACAGCCAGGAGTGCGCACACCATCTTTGCGCGCGTTCATGGACGATATCACTATTGTGTCAGGGAATCGGCAGCAGGTGGTGCAGAGAATGAAGCTTTTAGAGGGTGTCATAGAATGGACAGGAATGCGATTCAAGGCAAAGAAGAGCAGGAGCCTGTCACTGCGGAAAGGGAAGGAAGTGAATGCCAAAGTCTGTGTGGGAGGAGAGACAATACCAACGGTGATTGAACAAGGAGTTAAGAGCCTGGGAAGTTGGTACGAGCGAGGTCTCACGGACAGACGAAGAGGTGTGAAGATTTTTGAACAAGGAAAGAAGTGGCTGAAAATGATAGATGAGACTCAGTTACCAGGGAGTGCTAAGGTCTGGTGCTCTCAATATGGGATCATGCCGAGGATTATCTGGCAGCTGACTGCGTATGATGTGACTATCTCCAGAGTTGAGAAGTTGCAACAGTGTATGAGCAGGTTCTATCGAAAGTGGTTGGGTGTGCCAAGAATGGTAACTGATGTCGCTCTGTATTGCAAATCGAACAAGTTGAAGCTTCCCATGTCATCTGTTGTGGAAGAATTCAAGATCGGGAAAGTGCGCAAGGCTTTGATGCTCAGGAACTCTCGTGATGGTGCGTTTGCGTTGTCGCGTCCGGTGGTGCAGACTGGCAGCAAGTGGAGAGCCGAAGAAGCTACTGACAGAGCAATTGCAGAGGCGAAATGGAAGGAGGTGCAAGGTGCGGTGCAACAGGGGAGGCAAGGAATTGGATATCCAGGTTCACGACGGAGGTGGTACAGTAAAGCTGGCATGAAGGACAAAAGAGAGATCGTTCTTGAGAGTGTTCGACAAGAGGAGGATGAGTTGAGACTCTGCAAGGCGTCTCAGCAGGGAGTGCAGGGGGGATGGATGAATTGGGGAGAAGTTGAACAGCGGGTTGTGTCGTGGGAAGACTTGTTGCGAACATCTGCCGGTCAGATCAAATTTTTGATTTCAAGTACGTATGACACGTGCCCGACGCCGGTTAATTTGAAGAGATGGAAGGTTAGTCATCTGGATGGGTGTAATGTGTGCAAGAGCGGTAGAGGATCTCTCGAACACATGCTGTCGACGTGTTGTGGGCTGCTGCGTGCCTATACTTGGTGTCACAATCAGGTCCTTGCGGTTCTGAAGAATGCTGGTGAGGAAGCAGTAAAAGAACATCAAGTACGAGAACAATCGCTAGGTCAATCGAGTTTGTTAGAGAAGGTGAGGGAAGAGTGAAGAAACGGCAAGGTGTGAAACTGAGTGAGTTGGAGCGTGGTGTATGGGAGGTCAGAAGCGATGAAGGAAATGCTACGATGCCAGCTGATGTGGTGACCACCAGTTTGAGGCCAGATTTGGTGATGGTCAACAGAGAAGCTCACGCTGTGATAATGATGGAGTTGACAGTGCCATGGGAGACGAGGATGCAGGAGGCACATGAGAGAAAGCAGCTACGGTATGCAGAGTTGAAAAGTGAATGCGAGGATCGAGGCTGGAGAACGGAAATATTCCCTGTTGAAGTCGGTTGTCGTGGGTTCAGTGGTTGGTCTTTGAGGAAGTGGCTTATGCGCATAGGGCTGACCGGAAGGAGAATGACCGAAGTCGTGAAGAGTTGCCGTCAAGCGGCTGAAGTCGGATCAGCATGGATTTTGCAAACATCTTTGAGCACTGAGAGAGGTGCTGCTTGATTCGCCATCAGACAGTACTGGCCGGCCGAGTGGAGGTGTCCAGTTATTAAACGGCCGAAACACCGTTGATACTCGGTTAACTGCTGATGATCTCTCAGGGCTCGCCGCGCTAGGCGCTGTATTCTTTTTTTTCAATCGGTGCTGAGGTAGAGCCTTTCTTTGGATGATAAACAGAATTTTCCTCTTGTTGCTTCTGTCATTATTACGTGGAGTGTTATCAACCAAATACATTGCATTCCTTTACAAAATTTCACTAGATATTCTGCCTGCTTTTTTGCTACAACCTTTCCATTGTCTATATATTCCATCATCCGTCAAACATGGTTTTGGTTGTGTTAAAATGCATTAACCTTCTGCAATGTTGATCAGAATTTTGTGGAAATTAGACAGAGAGTTATGTCGAGACAGCCATTCACTATTCCAAACTATTATCAAGCTCAAAAAATCATGCCATTTAAAGAAGACATCAAAATTCATGGTAACCATCTTGTCGATGTAGCCTATTGACCTTCCACTTCAAATGCGAGATGCTGATATATAATATTTTGCAGATAATTGTGTTTGATGCAACGCACAATGGGAATAGGCTTGCAAAATTGAGGCTATTCAGACATATGCGCATTACATTAGGCTACCATTTGCCTTTGTTAATCTTCCATGAGATAAAGTCTTCTACTTTTTTGTTTACCGACCGACCACTGATATTATGCAGCCAGCAAACTGACACATCCTTATCAAGGTTCTACTAGAAATTGCATGCTTTCTATCTCTAGAAATTTGAATCTCAATAATCAAGTAAAATTTACCATAGCATGGTAACCTGTCATGTTTCATAATGGAAAAATGTTAATCAAAAATTTGTGAAATATCAAGATACAGACTTCGAGATATACGTGTTTAGAGGCAATTATGAGAGATGTCCGTTTACAGAGGTAATCATGGAAATTATTAGCCTCTTCTGAAACATATCAATAGAATGAATTATAACAGATAATGGATGATTCATTTCGGTCATATAGAACTTATTAACCTATATAAACTATACATATAATATACAATTGGACTTCGATATAACGTATACCTTGATATGACGCACATTTTCTCTATGTACGGTCCTATCTTTTACATGTATTTCAAACTTCTTTATTACGTATAATACAACCTCGTTATTACGCATGACCTGGATAGTGCGTTTGATATTTTTAATCTTACGCATGAAATTATGAGCCATGAGGCGTATTTGACAATTGATGACAACGCACCAGCATCTGCCGTATTGTGTGATGATGAAATAGTGCAAGTAACGAAAGCAGGCAATTATGTGACGATGACAGAAAAACTAACAGAAAATTACTTACAGGGTGTATGACAGAATCAGTTCCAGCATTTCCCTGTATTTCCATATTTTCCAGACAAATGTATCACATGCCTAAGTCACATCAGTCATAGCTCTAAAATTTGTGTTATATAGCATCACTATCGGATTTTCCTGTCCATTCGGTTTTGCCTAAACATAGCGAAGAGGTCTTCAAGGCTTCGTGCTGTGTCCCTTACTCTACAGCTCATTCCATCACGGTCGTTAGGTATACATTTTGTAATTTCCTCATCAATCATTAGTAGGCTGCATCTTGAATATCACGAAACCGGACGTGAATGCCTTCGTATTACTGAAAATACAGCCCGGCAATGTTATGCTCAAGAAACTCTTGAAGTCGCACATCCGCAAGAATGGCACCGATTGTTGCAAAGTCACCTGCAATGCAGCAGATTATCAATTGAATTTTTGAGTCGTGGGGAAGTTGATAGAGCTTAAGTGCTTTCAGGCGCGCTTCAAGTGTTTTCAAATGGCTTTCAACAGAATCTGGGCAGGTTTGGACAAAGTTGATTCCGACAGTCATTTGATCGTAGAGTAGTCAAGAGATGTAATTTTTTAGAAAATTACCCATTAATTCACAGCGCTTCGTTCTCCCATTGTTAATACAGGAATTATAATACAACGTAACCAACCCAGGGGGTAGGCCCATATAGCATGTCATAGTAGGCTATCTCATTCTGCAAATAAGGCTAATAACGCAAACTATAGTAGGCGTCATCTAAGGTTAGCTGAACGTTTAGTGTACGTTTAATGTACACCGCACGTCTGAAGTGGGTAGAAAGTATTTCTTGTCTCAGAGAAAGCTCATTATACGAAAGGATGTCTTAATCGATCTCCACAATGTCTGGTCTATCGTAATGGAGGGATTGTCTTAATAGAGAGAAAATACGGTATTTGTGTTCATTACAGGATAAACTTAATTTTCACTGTTGCCTAGACATTTAAAAGCTCATCTGCTTACGTGAGATGGTGGAATCGGTGAAAGGGGCCAGATAACAACCATGAACAATCAGTCGGCGTTCAGGACGTCATGATTTTTGAACAAGCATCCACATACCATCTTCTAAAATCCTAATTAGATAAAATCGATAGACATCTTCGAACGTGAACACAAATTTTTCAAAGTGGTACCCAAAATGGCGTTTTCAGCATAATTTGTGTCTCATCTTCTTTAGGTTTTTTAAAGTCCTGCAGTGGTTTCTGCACTTGCACATCCTCATCTTCATAACTACGCACTTCAGCAACACGTCAATAAATTCCATCTAAGTTTCTAAATGATGAGATTTTGTTAAAAAATGACCGAAAAATGGACTAGGCATACCACACCTGTAAAGCACTCTTTTGAATTGTCACTGAATCAGACGTTTTAGAAATTTGACCACCCCATTCATTTTCTAAAGCAAATGGAGCAAGTGAAAAGGAAGTAGTTTACATTCTACAAGGTGTTCCATAAAAGAACTTGTTCATGTGAACGATAAACATGAGTTTTTCTAGGAGACATCATTACATAGCATGTCTACTGGAACTGCAACTCAAAAATGATGTGACATTATGGCGTTAAATGTCAATCAAACAACATAAATCAACATGTTATTCCATAAGTGTAAGTCTCCAATTGACGTTTTACTCAAATCAACAATACGTTCTGTAACTGACCTATAATAAAAAAACAACTGAAATTCCCGATCCAATAATCAGCGGTAGCGGAAGGTGGGGCTTTAGGGTCTGAAGCCGCCCCATTCTTAAAAATGATGGGGGCTAATCCTTAATTAGCCCCTCCAGTTATTCAATGCCGAGAAAAGTTAAGACTGTCCATGATGTATAATAGAGGTTGAGGTGAAGAAAAAAATTTTGCGAAAGTGGCGATCGAGATTATGTTTAGAATGTCCCCATTTAGAATAGCCTATTGCTCTCTGTGAAAAGCAAAGCTGACGAGTTCAGTCATGGAAAACCCGATAACGACTTGCATTCCGCATCATACTATTACCGGATGAATATTTTCATAATCAAAGGGACTTACTACAGGTATTAATGATGTACCATCATTATTACTATAGCCAACCCTTACATGAAAATGATAATAATAGTGGCTTATTGAAAATTCTATAAACTTTCAATTTATTTTAATTATGATTCCAAATAATCGGTTTATTTATCCTTAGCATTGGGTTTATCAATTAATTCTGAATCAATGCTATTCTAATTAGTTGATATGAATTTTATACGTAAATAGCAGCCTTACGAATTTAACATGAATAATAGCCCGAATACGTAAAACATTTGCTTTACTTCCTTAAGTCAAAAATTAATTTCCTCCACCGAAATCATACTTCATTTAATGACATGAATATTGATTTTGAATATTGTTTAGGTATTTAGCCTACTGTTATAATATATTTGAAAGAGATGGAGAAAGGAGAGAAGTGGGAGGGAGAGCGCCTAGAAATTTGATGAAGTTGACTTGGATAAGCTTTATCCAAGTCAACTTCATCACCCCCACTTTATTTTTCGTTCCGCCACCGCTGCCAATAATATGTTTGCTGTAAAGTGTTGTTTCATTTATTGCTTTATTATAGCTGAATGCCAGAGTTCATGTAAAATGATGATTTAAGGAAATGATGATTTTTTATATTAGATGTTCATAGAGCACCGTATGTGATATTCATATTATTCATGACATGCCTGAATGCATCCTCCGACCATCTAGAATCCATCATACACACGCCGTTATGAAAATATATATTTAATTAAGTTGATGTCACAATTTTAATTACTATAGGTCTATCAAACGATGCTAAATGGCTGTTCAGAGTAGTGTGATAAAATACATTACAATGTCGCTCAATACATCTTATCTTTAAAAAGAAAAATTGATACCAAATTTGCCACTAAAAAATACATTAAACAACTGATATGAATAAGGAGATTGATAAGCCGAGCTGCTATTTAATTTTCTTTAATACTTTCAATATTTCGTGGTTAAAACCACATCATCATGAATACAAAGAATACAAAATGATTTATACTAAGCAGAAGATATAAAATTTAACTGTTAGTAGAAAAAATCAGATGACGGTAATGATTAAATTCATCTTTGTTGTTGATAGAAGAAGGATGTAAGATATCGATGATCATTGCCTCACGGAATCTAAGGTTAACAATATCATGATCTTTATCTAAGATGTCCACAGATATTTTGCTATTGTCACACTGATGTAAATGCTTATAGATTGACGAATCTAAGTGGTTGATATGTTCGGTTATTCTTGTGTGTAATTTTCGTGCAGTGCTACCAATGTAGTATTGTTGACATTTGGTGCATGTTACTTTATAAACTACGAGTTGTTTAAAGCTGTGTTGGGGTTTTTACACGATTTCCATTTACATGCTTGTTCTGATTGTTTGTTTTTGTTCAATGCCATCCTTAAGGTGAATGATTGATGGGAGATTCTCACTGGAAGATTTAAATTGTGAAAAATCCTGAGAATTCTGTTGTCTACATCATCTGATATATACGGAATTTGGAAATAAAATATTTGATTGTGAAACTTGTCGTTTGTGTGATATGACGGTCGTTGATTGACGATTGAATGATTTGATTGCTTTTTTATGTTCCTCACATTCTGAAAGTTCTTGGGGTATTCATTGAGCTCAAGGATTTTTGAATTTTTGAAAATCAAAATCTTTGAAAATTTTTCATCATTTAATTAATGATCATTCTAAATTTGTTTCAAGAAATTCATCCTTCAACTCTGGATTTTCAAATTTCCCTGAGTTTTACCGGCTTTCCAGGTCGTTATACAAACTGGCTTATCATCGATTGTTCTTTTTCCCTCAATTAGAACGATCGCGAGAATTCGCCTTATTGGATAGTGATTCATTTACATTCCTTGACTGCAACTATTGAATAGCTTCCGATAAGATTTAACAACTGGGTGATAATAATCGATGTCCTGTGTGACCTCTCTTCCAAGTCAATAGCAAAGAATCGCAATCCAACAACAATCTCGTTTCATTAGCAGATTATGGCAATTCATGAACGGTAAACGTAGGTAATTAGTAAAATCCCAACGCAAACTCAGTTTATTTTTGGTGGAAAAACCCAGTTCAATGAAGGAAGAATCAGATTCCTAATCTACAGTCGTGAGATGCGTAGATGACACTTTTGCTATTGTAAATTCAAGGTCTGATACTCTTCTGTTCCCTAGTTTACTGAATGCTGTTCATTGGAATTTGAATTTCACCTGTGAGTCTGACTCCAAACTACTATCATTGGACATTATTGTTACTCGTTCCAGAGATGACAGCATGACTTTTTAAATTTTCCGTAAATCATCCTGGACGAAACTACACTTACATTACTATAGCCTTGTACCGCGTGTATATAAAGATAATAAGATAAACCTTATGAGATCTCTGTTCGATAGAGCTCGTTTGTACTCTTCATTGCTTCCGATGCTGAATGTGATTTTTAAGGCTCTTCTGAGAGATGGTTATCTTACGTCATTCATCGATAAATATTGTGGTAGCCGCTCTGTTTAGCTATGGTTGGACCTGTCCGTAAGCAGATATTTCTGAGAGCTCTTTTTCGGGATGATACTGTGAACCGAACTATTCGAAGACGTGTTGTGTCTTGTATTCAGAATGTTTCTCCTGATTGTGAGCCAGTTTTGCTGGTTTCCTCTAGAAGGTTCCTGTCCGCTCTCTGACGGATGCTGCACCACCTCTCAATCGTGACTGTCTTATCTACAAGTTCTTATATGACTGCGGAAACAGCTACGTAGGGCGCACTGAAAGGTGTTTCAGGACCCGGATGAGAGAACATTTCCTGAAATGCCTGGAACTTGGTAATCGTTGACGTCCACGCTCCAATGAAGAACCTGTTAGTGCCATCTGTCGTCATGTATTGGACTGCGATCGTTTCAGCGGCAGTGTGTTTCCACATACTTTTCAATTTTTTGTGTCCCCAGGACTCCAGTCACTTCGCCTATTTTGGAGACCGTTCATTCACATCTCCATCCTTCTCAGTGCATCCTGAAGTATTTCTTGAGACTTCCTTGGGGATTTTATACGTATTTTGCTCTTATTATTATTTTTTCCTTGTCAATACTGTGTAGACCATTGTGTGTTTCTATTTCTTATAGGGGCATCCTTCTGGTCTTTGTAAACTGCATTATGACGTCATTTTCATTATCCACGCTATTTCATGCTTTGATGCGAGCTTTATTTACCATATGTGTATCGGTAGGTGTTCATTACGGCCATACTCTTGAAAAGTGGACGCAAAAGGCTTACAAAATACATGGTCACAGATAATGACATCGACGATATTGTCTTCACAATCTTAAGCCGCCAATTGCAGTACGCCTGTCTCATTTGACAAAGATTCCTTCCAAGTGTGAAACTATAGTAGTGCATATAACTTTAAAGCGCATCACAAAGACAGCGAAGAAAGTCCTCATGACATAAATCTCGTCAATAGTAAGTTCACACTTGCTGCCCCTTGCATGAAAGATAATTTCAGCAATACTTGCTCTTCAACTTGAATCAACGCTGTTAATATCTGCTCATGAGGTAGGAAATACATTGGAATTTTGAAAGCGTCGAGCAAGTAGTCCACCAATCTTTACCACTTTAGTGTGGATAAGCTTAATTTTGTCTGACCCGGAGAATCGATCTCAAGCTCAAGACATAATTAAGTAGATCATTACGAATGGGCAACTAAAAAGACTAAGCCGACCGATATCTATCTACTTTCACTTGGCAATCATGATAAAAATAGATGATAACCAGCATTATATAAAATAGTGTACTTAGTAAAACCTTGAAGACAGCGAATTGGCAAGCAAGTCGATTATCTGATATTCAAATCTCATCATAAATCTTACAGCAAGTCTACATTGAAACAACATTTCATGTTGACGACTGAATTTGTTTTCGATATTGATTATAAAATCTCGACTAAATCTTCTGTTATTGTTTCGCGCTTCAAAGAAGTGCTAATAAAGACACATGGCATGCTTCTCATAAAATACCGTTCTTAGATTCACTGCGGCATTGAAGTCATGCGACAACGGTTCAGTTGGTCAGTCACATAGCATTGCCTTCACTCAAACTTTCTACCGCTGATGTATTTTTGTGCCCTTGTAAAGGTTGTGTTAAGGATTGCCTACGATTCCCTACTTAGTGTGTAACCTCGTATCTCCGATGCGTCTTCTTCATTGGTCTCTTTGACACAGAATTGTTGCTATTCTCGTGTCTGTTGTACGGGAACAATAAGTTCCCCGAAGAAAGCTTCGTGAAGAAGACAGAAATTACCTGGAATTTATTTATTATAAAATTAATAGAAGTTAACTTGGCATTTTCCTACTTTTGAATCGCTGTACGAGAATTTTCTGCTACGATCGATCAATTTTGTCAATTCCAAAGCTTATAGTACACTTCTACGTAATGCCAGACAAGTGTTGAGACGGTGTTGGGGAATTGGCATCGGATCTGTAGGGCAAATAGCCTTCGTTTAAGGGGATAAGAATTTTTGCAATCGCGGCGAAATAATATTGGTGTCGCTTTGCTCGCTAATGCTTCTGCAAAATCAGTTATTTGATTCGATGAAGACTTAAATTGATTCATCAACGGCTGAAATAATTAATAGCCTGAAAACAGAAATAGTTTTACTCAAAGACACTATCAATCTTTGTCTGTCAGCACAAATATGGATGAAGCTGAAAAGACCTTTTACGCTTCGCAATTTCAAGAAATGTTGAATGGGGCTCTGAAAGTGCTTACGCGGATTGTGATGGTGTAATGAAGGAGCTTCAGCAAAAGCATTATGTCAGTGTAATATTAATGGGTTAGAGCAGCAGTTAACCGATCGCGACGACGAGTCCGATTCTGGTAAATGCAGCAAAATTCTTCATTCAGTTGACTGCTTTGATATAGCGGTAGTGAGTGTCTCCTGTCTTGGTAAAAAGAGGTCCAACCCGCGTCAACCTCGACCATATAGAATTATTCTTAACAAAATTCAAGATAAATTTGTTATTTTGCGAAATGAGAGAATTTGAAAGAAATCCCTATGTTTACCCAGTTGTACATTAAAGCTGATTTAACTTTCTAGCAAAGGACCATGAAATATCAACTTCATACTGAATTGAAAGAAAGACAGTATGATTCAGACTTTTTAAAAAAATGTTAGCCTCGTCTGTTTCTGTGTACAAGCAAGCAAGCGTGACCGAAATAGCTGCTAAATGCATCTCTCAGGATGGTGACTGCAGGTTCCTTCAATCTCGCAAATCTTCTGCGCTAATTATAATGAACTCAACGTGTAATTTTTGCAATGCCTGATCGTTGAATAACAAACTAGGGAATACTGATGCGCCATTATCCGTGCAAGTATACGATGTTTTGATATTTACTGAAATGTGGCTAAAGAACACATCTCCTGATTCCTTTTTCTCTGATGATAACTCGAATACAACTTACTCAGATGTGGCAAGTCAGATGATCATGGTAGAGCTACAGCTTATTCCACAAAATCTTGCGCGCTTAGAAAGCTGACTTGCCAGCTCCGGATTTATTTGATTTCATCTGTTTAGATGTACTTTTTACAAAGTTAGTCTCTTATCGTATTCAGGGTAAAAAAAGTAAAAAAAGTAAAAAAAGAGTCTTCTCTGAGTCTTCCGTCAGAAAACTCCAGGATATTTTCAGGATTTTTATTACATGAATGGTCCTCAATATTATTGCTACTGCTCACTTATAAATAATGAAGCAATGGGCATAACATTAGGAAGAGTCCATCCACTCACTTCAGTCATACGTATGATTGGTATTTATCAACAATTAACAATGTTTCTTCTCATAACGATAACCGATTTTGCGAATAGATAATCAAATTGAAGCATCATTCTAAATCATGGGCGATGATATTGATGCGAAGTTGCATAAGTGTAGATGAAATGTTGAGTAAGCTATAAACTAAGCAGAATGTGTTTCAATTATAAAATCTTCATAACCCAAATCAACAGCTGATTGTCATATGGTAAAAACTAGATTAATACGCAAATGTTGTCGATGGTCATAATCAGCTTGAGTTCATCGAATGCAACTTGCAAAAAAGTTATTGGAATCGAGATCTTCTAGCGCTGATTACCATCGCATGACACAGAAAATCTCAAGATAACAAGATAAGAAAATTAAAAAAGCACCGGAAATTCTTCGATCGAAAGTAAAAAATGTAAATAAATTAAAATCTGAGAAAATAAATTAAAAGCTACTTCTACGGACATGTGCGACAATTTAGAACAGATAGATGAGCAAAAAAGGTGCTGACCTTGTTCTATTAACCCTTTCATACCCAGCGTTCAATGTTTGATGACTTTCGAATTACATGCATCTGAAAATAGCTCCACCATGAGAAGGTTAAGCAAATCCCTGAATTTAACATCCATTAGACCACAGGTTCCTAACCTGTTGTTATTATGTTCGCAAAAAATCTTTGAAATAAAAAAGAATTATATCTTTCCTAACATTAAAAAAATTTCTTTGAGACTAAGTGGTACGCGGCAAGCGCGTAAAATCTCAAGTGGTACTGAGATATTAAAACGTTGGGAACCACTGCATTAGAGCATAATTTTATTTTTCTGAGTTGGTGATTGTTTTGTCTATATGGGCCTATCTCAACGAAAACCCCCATTGATTACACATTTTTGGTGACTACATTACCGAGTTCTTACTTTTGAATGTGGCGCAATTCAGAAGGTCCACATTGAAACGCTTTTTGTGAGTTTGAGTAAGGAGAGTTCGTAAGCTGAATATTCGTAAATATTAAGATTTTGTATTCTAATGCTTACGAACACTAATTTGCTTTCCTAGGAAGTTTAAGTGTAGATAATGACGGCAAATGATTAATGACAATCGGGTAGGAGGTTTTACTAAAGGGTCGATAGACTAGACACATGCAGCATGAGTTTTTAAGCAACAGTTGGAAGACTGCGCTTTCTCATTCTTTCGCGGCGATTAAGAACTTAAGGTATGGTAGCGCATCATGCC
Source organism: Prostheceraeus crozeri (assembly GCA_907163375.1). Lineage (NCBI taxonomy): Eukaryota > Metazoa > Platyhelminthes > Polycladida > Euryleptidae > Prostheceraeus > Prostheceraeus crozeri. The sequence goes on from CAJQUW010016278.1 coordinate 113,416, forward strand.
GGATAATGATGGCACTCGGCGTCATAAGCATAATCCCGACCTTTAGTTTCTACGGGATTGTGCGTTCTACGGGATCAGTGCGTTCATAAAGTCACTGTGCACCTAATAAATCAATGCATGCGCAGTACTTTGTCGCTTAGAAATAGATTGCCACGCACTATAAAAAGTGAAGTTTCTTTTAGAAACTTCGACTTCTGTGTGATCACAAAATATCTACTTCCATACTACAAAAGCATCTGAAAATGTCCACCTCGTTCACGGATACAAATGTCAATTCGACGTCTCATGTTCTCAAACATTCGGTGAATTTCCTCGTGCCTGATAGCGCCAATTTACTGTCGGTTGTTTTCTCTAGACTCCTGTAGATTTCGTGACCTGCTTCCGTAAACCTCTTGCTTCACCGCTAACCACCAGTAAAAGTCCAAGACATTCAAATCCGGGATCTCGGATGCCAAACTCCTTCAGAGATAACTCTTGTTTGAAATATTCCACTAAAATATTGAATTGAGGAATTGGCGGTATGCGCAATTGCTCCATCTTGCTAGAAATAGCCAGTCAAACTTTCACCGTCACTTAATTCGTCAACGAGTGAAGCAATAACTTTTGTCAAATAATTTTTGCAATAATAGTTTAATATCGGTCCAAGCATTCGCATACTTAACATAAGAGAATGAAATGGCTTCTCAACAAATTCGTGTGGGTTTTCACTAGACCATATTCAGGAACTCTGGCTACTGATATGCTCTGATAGATGAAACCAAGCTTCATCTGAAAAGAAAATCTAACTGAGCACATCATTTTCATTTAGATTTTCCTCGAACCAAACGCAGTACTGAAGACGCTTGTCATGATCGGCATCATTCAATTCATGTTGGCCAGAGATGCGGTACGGATATAGGTCTATGTTCTTTCTTACAGCAGGATGAGCCGCCCCAAGAGATAAACCCACTTCTTGGGATAAGCGACGCATCGAATTGTTTGGGCAATGAGTCATAGCTTCAGAAATAACATTTTCAGGAATAACCTTATCACTTAAGATTAATGGCCGATCTGAGCGTGATGGATCGTGCACCGAGTCAGCTTTTCTGAACTCACTGATTGGACTCCAATTAACATTTCCATGAGGCAAATCAGATGCAGGAAGTCTTTCCAAAAACCCCTTCTTCACTTCATTAGTATATTCCCCATTGGCGCGGAAAACATTTTCGACCAAGAAGTTCTTCTCTCGCATTGACAGCACCATATTTAGCTTCGAAATGCAACGCACTGATCTTCACCGAGTTAGTAGCTGACAAATGTGAAGTTAAATTCAAATTCTAAATCATGTTGAATGTCGCAAGCTACTCAATTGCGCTTCCCAAACGAGCCAGTGACTCTGTGCATGTGATAGGTAACTACCAGTGCAAGATTACGAAGCTGAATCATTAGTACAAATTCCCCGACTCGCATTCACAGGAAAGTAAATTCGGAATGTTTATGCTGAAGTTGACTAAAAAATTCCAGGACAATTATAGGATATTCAAGGAAAAGTTTGTTCCAGGGCAATCAAGGACATTCCATAAGCGCGGACGGATACCCTGCATATTGTTGCCTTGTGCAATCTTCATAGATCGTAAATTGATTCCTCGAAATTCTTGAAACACATAATTGAGCTAAGCACTTGTGATAATTTTCCTTAATGTTTGCGTGGCGACTAAAATTCTAACGGCAAGAGGAAGTGGCATCACAAGGATAAAGTAATCAATCATAAAATCTCCGAACAATGCGATGCCGAAGTTCCTAGGGTTCAAAGTGATTTTGAGCACGATTTTGTTTCTAATGGTAACACTAAGAAATGTCATGTTTATGATAACGGAAGGATGAACAGATAGCAAACCATCAAAATATAGTATCCTGTATCATTTCTGCCAACTGATTGGAGTTCGCAGCCCTTTCTTTTTCTATCATACATAAACGATTTGAATGATTGCTTTGAGACCGAATGCTATGATATGACCTGTGTTAATCTTGCTAATTATTTTCACTTGTGACATGAATAAAAAAAATACAAAAAAAGAAAAATCTTGTACTAATATCATTATCTTACTTTGAATTGCCATAAATTTTCAATTGACGTTAGAAGTGCGAATAGTATAGCCGAATTTACGCACATTGCAGTCCAATAAAAAATGATGGTTTAATGTCACTACTCCCGTTAACTGGGAGATTCGACGGTGCTGACATAGTCAGACTTTTATCTGGAGCGTTGCGATTTCTTTGCCCGGATGCACTTCCAGCCGTCTTCCGTTGACACTTTCGAAGCTCGACCACTGGACAGACAGATCCCAAACACAAGCACTTAGTCGCTCTGCCACGCAGACCATTGCAGTTCAATATTTCAAGCAATACCACATTTGCCTCTTTATTATGTCTTAGAGTGTCCCATCGTTTATGTTGGTAGCCTTAAATTGTTCACTGTCACTATTAATTTAAATCAGTCACAGTCTCCATCTGTATCGTCGTCATTTGACCTTTGACTCAAATAATTAATTGTGCGGTGCACTCTAAGGAATTCGAAGTGCACATTTCAGTCGAGCCACACATATCTGCCACCTGATTTCATTTCCATATTTTGAAAGAGATAGTCTAACACTCACATTGCATAGCTATTCATATATGCATGACGAGTAAGAATTCAAACTTAGGACTTGATTTTGACTTTTGTATACTAGGACCTTCCCTGCTTTCTATGAAGAATCCTCTATTCATCAATTCATTATTCTGTCAAGCAATGAAAATCCTTCAATAATAACACATACATGGTGTGCCGCACCAGTGATTAGAAGTACCAGTGACAATTTTCATTATCAAGTCAGTGAAAGCTGAATGAAATAACTGGTATTTGGACTCGTGTGAAGTGTTTGCAAACACAGTATATGATGACCACTACAGAGAAAATTTTACATTATATCACGATAGCAGATCCGCCGCTGTCAATAAGTGTTTACATTATTTCATTAACATTGTCAAAATGTGCAGAAATAATGAAGAACCATTTTCTCTGCTTCTCACGCTTTATGGAACTCCTCCATATTTTGGATTCTTTCATTCCACAAAATGTTTCGCTTGAGATATATTCGACACATCAGCATCCACTCTTACCCAAAAACAAAACATTAATCAAATTAACAAGAATCATAATAAAAAATTTGATTGTTCATCTATATGAAAATCTCTTAGCACAACATTATCCAGACTTGTGTTGTAATTGCAATTACGTCTACTGTAATTAGTAATTGTAATCATTTAAATTTTCCGACCGGTAATTTGTAATTATAATCAATTACGTTTTTAGCCATGTGATTGAGAAGTACAAGTGTAATTGCAATCCCTTTGCAGTCACCACAGCTTGATATCCATTCATTCCGCACGCAACTTAACTTGAGTATCCTCGTTGATAATGCGTTACCATACTTAGATGTGTGACGAGTGTACAACCACCTGCATTTTTTCAAAGACATTTATGACGAAACTTATTTCCAAAATCCAAATGAAGTGCTGGTGCTATGATGTTCTTCCTTCCCCTTGCCTTAATTGGTGAAATGAAAATGCAAATGTGAAAACTGCTATTGCTCACACAATTTTCCCTTTGGAAAAAGAGAAGCAGATGAATTCATCCAGAAGCCAAAGTCGAAATCCTCAAATCAATTTAAATCCTAGCAGAGATGTAATTGCAAGCATAGTAAAGCCGCCTGGAAGCCACAACTAGTCTTCATATCCCAATCCTGTGTCTTCAGTTTGGCAGTAGTAGAGATGTAAGGCGAAAGCACTTAGGGAGAAAAAAGGTGGTGATTTACTAGCAAAGCTACAAGCGTCGTCTGCTTTTCCGCGGCAATTCTGCCGTCCAATGACAGAACCACTTAAGTCCAAAATTTTGAAAATTGACTTTATAACGGTTAACGCTTAAGCACGTTCATTAAAAACGTTCATCGACCTAGTCTCAACAGCTTAAAGAACAAATCCATTGTCAAATTACCGAAAAATGAAATTTATAACTTCAAAAACTGAAATCCAACGAGGTGCAATGACAAAACCACTTAAGTCCAATGACTAAAAACCGTGATAAAAAGAACTTTGCATTTAAAACCATGATCATCATAAATAACATTTTGCATAACTAATAGACCTTCAGCTTTATGAGTTGATAGAGTTAGACGTTGTGAAGATCAAAAGACATACTCCCTTGGCTACGTTAGATCACATTGAAATCGCCAGTGCTTATTTCATATTCTTCTAAACAAACAGGGATGTCGAATAATTTACTTTATGGACAATTGCGCAGATCAAAATAAAAATTGACTTTTTTCTTTTATCTTGCGGTGAGTCTATCAAGACGAATTTGTTGCAAAAAGTAACACTCAAATATTTTGAGCCAGGTCATTCTTTTATGCGTCCCGATAGTGAACACGCTTTAGTCGAAAAAGCAAAGAAAAAGAAAGTCTGCGTCTACGACCTGCAAGATTTTGAGCTCTGCTGTTCGACGAGAAATCAAACGCTATAAGAATGAAACCGAATAACTTCCTTTAGTCGAAAGGTAATGGAAATAATCTGGATATGGTTTCCCAGTACAAATTTCAAAGATGAGAAATCGAAATGAACCAAACCCGTTCTTCAAAATTTCTTTTGAAATGATAAACTTTGAGGCCGTGAGTATCGTACCACACAACAGTTTTTTCGGAGGAAAAGTTGCTGTCTCGATCTGAACCTCGAGGTATCACTCCGCAGAAGAAAGCAGCCATTTAGAAAAACTTGGTTCCTTTGACGCCTCCAAATAGACGAAACACTCGGCTTTCAATGCCAGAAAATAAGAAATCGAGCGACATAATCAGCTCTAAATTGTGAGTGAAAATTGTGTGTTTTCAATGAGGAAATGCTAGCAATGCAATGCTGGTAAGAATAGTAATTCCTTACCAGGCTGTCAATAATTGTTATCATTGCGGTTGTTGTTGATGATTTCCTTCTGTAACCATTTTGGTTAGATCCAAATGCTGTCTCAAATTGTTGATCAACTTTTCTAGTATTTCCGATCCTGTTTACGTTATCGTTATTTGCCGAAGTCGTGATATTTCAGCTGTCTATGACTTTGGGATCGGAGTGATAATTCCCGTTTTCCATTGACCTGGGATTTTTCTGCTGTTAATCGAATTCTGATATATTGCTGCCAAAGGTATCGAAATAACTTTCGCTAATTTCATATAGACTTTTGTTGGAACATCGTCAGGATGGGTAGACTTTCCAGGATTAAGTTTCAGTAGTTGGTTTTCAACATCTCTGCTTGTATAACAGATTGCCAGATCATCATCCAAAAACTGTATTGACTCATCTTGAGTTTTGGAGGGATTCTGCAGACTTTCAAAATAGGTGGCAATTTCATTGGCAAGTAGTTGTTCATTGCCGTACTCCTGAATCACATTGTCTAACGCATCAGAACTTCTTCGATTTCCTCTTGCGACTTTAACGAGTTTCCAAAATCCGCTTGCTGATTTTTTCTTCTTTTTAGCCCATATAACATTTTTATGAAGTTCCAATTGATTCCAACGAATAATTCCCATTGTTTGTACACATCATGTTCAAAAATCATTTGCGACCAGTTGTGCTTATGTACTTTTTGCTGAAGGTACTGTATATTAGATTCTCGGTAGTCATGCATATTGCACTCTGTTCATTTAACGACATTTTCAGACGTTTCCTTTGGACATGCAGTCAACATGCGATGGTCTGATGATGGTTATCATAGGAGAATCGTACAAAACATTTTCAGACAAATATTCCTCACGAAGACAAGTTGAGATGAGAATATGATCAAGTATTTTCTTTTCTTGTTGAATCTGTTATAATGTTTATTAGGTCTAGATCTTCACATAATAGTCCAGTTTGAAAATGATTAAAGTCAACGGTTATAATGCAATTGTAAGACGGGTTTTCTGTTAACAGGATATCGTGGTTTCCACACAAGAAATCCCCTATTCGCACGAGGGAAGACACATTGATATTAGGAGGAATATAAATGCATGTGACCAAAAGCTTGAGTGTGGGTAGTTCGACTGTAAACTGCTCCCACTCATCTTCATTATCGTTTCGGTGCATATCAACACATGCAATTCCCTTTTTGATATATATTATTACACCTCCACCTTTCCAATTTCTACGATCCCGTCGAAATAAAGGGTAATTGGGAATTTCAACGAGTTCATCTTCGATATTGTCGGATAACCAAGATTCAGTAATAAGTGTTATATCCGACTTTTTGATGCTTGCTACAAGTCTCATTTCATCAATTTTAGGGAAAGATCGATTGAGCACTTGCCAATAGTATGACCGGATCATGCGATTCTAGAACATGGACGCTACTACCATATATTGATGTAAAATCCATCAGGGAAAATTTTCGTGGGTTTCGTCGACTTTCACCCCATCAATAAATAATACTTTTATTGATATGAGATATAATTCATTGAGGTGAGATAATTATTTCAGATGATATCAGAGATCTTAGTTATTTAACATAAAACAAATGCCATTTATAACTACCAGGCAGTTTATCAAAATCATATAAAACTCGGCAGGCATGTACAGTAAATCATTGAGATGTGTTGTGTAAATCACACATTCAAAGTAACACATCCACGTTTCACAATACAATGGAAGGCCAAGTAACAAAACATTTTCTATCATTTAAGTCTCTGAAAGAATTCGAATGTGACCAAATTACGTTGTTTTCCACCGACTCAATTGTTGAAGTGGATAAAATTGTCCACTTCAATTTTTTTCTTTTGCTGTTATTAGTCAAATAATGAAGCTTTATTGAACGTAGCAGTATCCAATTACTTTCAAATTAGGGTTTTGAAAACCGATTATCGAATAACCGGAAACTGGTTATCTTTTACTATTCGAAAACCGGATTTAGAATATTTTAAATCCGGTTTTCAGGGTTCCATCCATTTGATTGAAATAATGTAGATAGTCGACAAATTGATCATCAAATCAAGTCACTGACTTCGAAATACATGCAACTAAATTTCCCGCATGCGTGAAAGTAGACAGCCACGTGTTATGTTATGTTGGCGAGCACCTAACTCTTTCACTTCTGATGCTTGCAAATATCATGTTACTTACCAAACATCGCTTGTTCGACAACACGATTGACCAATTCGATTACTCACAGAGTGTTGTATGTGCGCTTTGATTTCCAGGAAATCAACCTCTCGTGGGTTCTCTTTGTCTTGGCATTCGTGATGCAGGGAGCCTGAATAACACCTGACAACTGATTCGTTGCTCTGATTATTGTCTTTTCTTTTATAAGGCCATTAGTTTAGGTGAAATCAGTCTTCGAATCGACATGAGAGTTGCTGTGCATCGCTTGAACCAGTCTATGGTATGGAACTATTTTGACCGTGAAGGCTCGAGTGCAGCATGCAAACGTTGTGATCGGAAGCTATCAATTAAGGGTGGTTCTACACGTAGCCTCCGCGCTCATTTACGTCAAGTGCACTGTATTTCACTTACGGACTCGAGAAATAACGATGCTTCGGATTCTGAATTGGTGGAGTCATCAGAGTCTCAGCCTAAAGTTCCAATCAAGAAGCAGAGATTTCAGCAATCCACCATCGAAAAATGTCTGAAAAAAGCCGAATATGATTCTATCGACGTTGTGTTAGCGAAGCTTGTGGCGATAGATGGCTTCTCCATGAATGCCATCGTTCATTCAGAATTTCTTCGGCAGCATTTCTTGAACGAGGGTTTACCATGCCAAAATGTCCTTCTAGCTTGACTAAAATATTGAATAACCATTCTTCTGATCTTAAGCAACAGATGACCGACAACTTCCGAGTGATGATTGAGAGAGGTCAGCGCTTTTCGTTCATGATCGATGAATGGACTTCTCGTCGACGGCGCCGCCACATGTCCATTTCATGCAATGACGGTGAGGAGCTTCATCAACTAGGAATGGTTCGCTTGTTTGGAAGATGAACAGCTGAAAACATCGCCGATGTGTTTAATCGGAAGTTGGAGGAATTTGGTCTCTCTGTGGAAAAGCATGCTGTTGCTGTAGTTACGGACGGTGCCAGTGCCATGAAAAGGATGGGAAGTGTGTTGGTTCCATGCTTTCATCAAGTTTGCCTCGCACATGGTATACATCTTGCTGTTTGTAATGTTCTCTATCATGCCAAAATAACAGAGACTGATACCGATGAATCGTATTGTGAAACTTCCGATAAAAGCGACGACTTTGAGACAGATGACGACATTCTCGGAAGTGAAAGTCTTCAACTGATTGGACAGATACTTCCTACAATCAAAAAAGTGCGACAACTGTCCCGCTATTTCAGAAAATCATCGTTGAAAGATGAAGTCTTGCAAAAGTATGTAAAACAGGAACTCGGTTATGAACTTGGTCTTTTAATCGACATCAAGATACGCTGGAATAGTCTATGACATGACTTCGAGATTCGTGAAACTGAAGAACTGTCTTCTCAAGGTGTCCCTCCATTTGACAGATGTTCCCGCAACCCTTACAGAAAATGAATGGGACCTCCTTGAAAACCTTGCGCTGCTGCTTGAACCAGTCAAAATTGGCGTCGAAGCACTAGGCAAACGGGATGCAACTCTTCGTACTGCTGATGGCATCAACAGCTTCATGTTGAAGAAAGTGAGTCAAATCCCTGGACCATTAGCAACAGCTCTATATGATGAGATGCTAAAGTACATCACGGAAGGACGAAATGACGATCTGACGAGTCTGCTAAAATACCTCACCCGATCTGCCAGTCTTCATGAGACCTGCAAACTTCAGTTTCAGGCGATGCCATCTCGGGGAAATCTAGAGAAGTCACTGGTCTAGAGAATCAAAATCTAGAGAATTCAAACGAATATGGTCGAGGCTTTTCATAGAGAGCAGTGAACAGACAACTGAGATCGAAGCATTCTCACAACATGATCCCGAAACTGTGAAACCGAACACAACGAGATTGCGCGATGAACTTCATCAATCTATTGTCGAAGCAACAACAACATCCACAACTTCTTCGCAAGACCAAAGTGTTTTGCGAAAGGAAATGAACCTTTTCGAGGCGACGAATTGCCTACCAAAAAATCTGAAACTGATCAGAGATGCCATTATCAATGTGTCTCCTACTCAGGGATTGTAAATAATTGATTGGCAAATAAAAAATTAATTATTTAGCCATCAATCAATTAATTCTAATTGGAAATTTATCAATCAATACATTTTTAATTGGAAATTCATAAATCAATTAATTGCAATTAATTGTCAATTTTCTTAATAGGCCTACGTGGGCCTTAATTGCATTCATTCATTTAACCCTTGATGTGATTCATTTTCTCGACTTGATTTTTTGACTTTTTATAGAAAAGAACATTTTATCGACGGATATTCCCTAGACTTTCCATAAATTATCTCTGAAATCAGACTAGATTAAAGACTCAAACTACAGGTACTAAGATCTATTAAGAATATCTCAACTATGTTCTAAAGTGAAAAATGCGAAATGAGGTGAATTTAAATAATTTTTGTATTCATACAATAGAAGCAACCTGTACTAGTCATCAATCATCCATCACCTCAGACTAAAAATTCACACGAGTATGACATGCGTGTATGCAATCCGCACGCCTGCGATTTTCAATTGTTAAATGGAAGTTGATCTGAAAGGAGTGTGTGTAGACCTAGATGGAGTTTGAATGTACAAATGTTGAAGGTAAATTTTTTAAAAAAGTAGGAATGGTACCAAGTGCTAGCATAGGCGGAATTTATTGACACTGATCCAATTAATTGACAATTAATTGCAATTAATTTTAATGAATCAATCATATCAATCAATTAATTGGTCCAATTAAATTGCAATTAATTATTAACCAATTAATTTTCTACAATCCCTGCTCCTACTACAGTTGAAGTCGAGCGATCCTTTTCAATCAGTGGTGGATTTGTTTCCAAAGTTCGAAGTCGCCTTGGTGACACTACTATTGATTCTCTACAATTTCTTAAAGGATATTATTCTAAGTGATCGACATCCTCTACCCACGCTTTGTTCATTTTGATTGCTTTCCTGGTAATTCATTCAATTTAATAAGTGAAATAGCGATTTGCTATTTAGTGTCATGTTCTGTTGTTGAGCATTGCATTAAATGATTTTGATCAGTGCCCATGATTCTTTTCATTTTACTAAGTTTTCAACCCTCAGCTTCAAACTACGGCATCAATAGATCACTAGAACACGAACACATATGTCTAATAAAATTCTTGCTATAGACCTATACAACTATAGCCTAATGTCAATATCGAAAAAAGAAAGGCCTAATAACAGTCTTCTACACACATAAATCACTGCTGAGTAAGTGAAGGTACAGATATTTTCTTGTAATATGATAAATAATGAACAACGCCATAAGTATCATGAAATCTACAAAACCGGTTTTCGAATAGTTGTGAAAAAATATTCGAATAACCGATTAGCTCGAAAACCGGTTTTTTAGAAACTCTACTTTCAAATACATCTATAGCTTGTATCCTTATATCCTAAATTACCTTACTACGTGGGCATATGCAGCTACACAATTTTTGTGTAGATTAGCTTCGTGTAACAATAAGATAGATAAACTTAGTGAAACTTTTAGAAAGCAATTCACTGAGAAAATGGTACTTAGTAAGAACTAAAACGAAATGGCGGTCTGGACTGAAGGACAGCATGAATTGTACCACAGGACCACTTGCTACTAAGTTGTGCGGTATTGATTTGAACCTATTCGTGAATATAGTGAATGATCACCTGATTTCTGTGGCCAGTGACATTGACCCTTTTGAAACTTCAGAATTTCACGAATTTCAGAACATAAATACTACTGATGAATTTCTACCCTCAATCTTAGACATATATAATCTTTTAAGTGCAATCAGCAACAATAAAACAGTTGAACCTGATGGAATACCGAATTGGTTGTGGAAAGATAGAAGTGAGTGGATTGCAGGACCAATCACATCGATTATTTGCTTGTCCATGGGGAAGGTTCCTGGCCTCTTTCATGGAGGTGTGTAGATGTCAGTCCCATTGCAAAGAAAGAATGTCCAGCCTCAGCCGACATTGCCTTAACTTGTGTTGTCACTGTGAGCAAAGCTATCAGAGAAAATCTAATGATTAAGTATACTAAAAATTTCTTCAAAGACAAAATTGATCCTCGACAATTTGGCGCTAGGAAAGGTTCCAGTGTTGACGTGCTACTGATGTTATTGAACACTTTAATCAGTGGTTCTGAAGATCGACTTGGCGTGCCAACGTGGCTATGCAAATGCGTTTCTGGATTTCTTGACATTCGTTATCAAAGAGTGAAGTATCGTGGGTCATGCTCTAACTGGCAGCCTATCATAACGGGAATTCCTCAAGGAACAGAATTTGGACAAGTTGAATTTATTGCGTTAAAAGACGAACTGGTCGATATCAGATAGGTGGATAACTGAAAGTCAGACCATCAACTGTGTTCAGGAAATTCGCATCAACTTCTATCTAAATGCGTTAAATGATTGGGCAAAAGAACACAAAATGAGATTGAATCGATCGAAAATGAAAGAAATGAAATTTGCCTAAAAGGGAGGATTTGATCGTGAATGACGATTACACATGCTTCATGTACGGTCTCAACTTCAAGTATAAAGCTTGTTGTTGCGATAACAGGCAATAAACTGACTTGGACGGAACACATGAAAAGGATTGTCAAGAAAGCAAATAAGCAGATAATACCAGTATTTTCTCATTCAAATGAAAGGATCTAGCGTCCCTCAGAACTACCTTGTTCATTCTATAGCGCATCTATCCGCAGCCTGTTGGAGTGTGTGGCTCCTGTTTGGCAGTACGGTCATTTTTTCACAGAAATTTTACCCCTAGCACAGCTACGAGTCATGAGCGAAGCTAGGGCTACTCAATAAAAAAGTGATAAATTATTTTATTTTAAATAAAATGAAAGTAAAATGACAGATCTTCTAATCTGATTAAGTTCTCCTCATCCCAAGCCTGTTCGCACGCCTCTTGAAAGTATCAAAATCGCATTGGTCAGGAAAAAAGGTATGGGGAAGCTGATTCCAAAGCTGTGCCGTGAGAACAAAGTAGCCTTTCGAGCGACTCACAGTGCGTGCGCGTTCTAAGCTTACTTGATAGCATGTGAGTGCATTAGCTCTTCGTGTGCTTCTGGGGAAGATCTAAGGTTTGGGTACGCACTCATTTACTGCAGAGCTGCTTTTACGGAAATAGCATCTGTAGAAGAGACTGAGTGAAGTAACATCCCGTCTGACGGAGAGCGGCCGCAACTCGTTACTCACTCACTCCTCGTTTAGCGTCCTAAAGTTCCCTGACGGAGTTGGACGGTTGATGGCTCGTGTCCAGCCGTTTCAGTCCAAGACAAGATCATAATTGATTTTGAGGTCCTTGAGATCCTCCTAGATGCAGCTCCTCCGTGACTTCTTCGGTCTCCCTGCTGGTCGGCGACCACCTACTTCCATCTCTTCAACTTCTTTCATGAAATTGTCCGCTCTCTTTACATGTCCAAACCAGTGGAGTCTACTTCTACGGATCATCAACTCTAAGTACCTCAGACCACACCGATTTGATACTTCTTCATTTCGGTCACATGTTCTCAAAGTGCTCATCAGTTTGCTTTCAGAGGCCATGTTTCAGAACCATACAGTAAAACAGATCTTAAGCATGACTGGTAGACATGTCCTCGGCATTTCAATGGGATTCCTCTGTTCGTTAGGAGATTGGCAAGTTCCCTCCATTTTGACCACGTAGTCGCAATGCGAGTTCTCATGGCTCTCTGGATACTAGCATCCCTGTCAAGCATATCTCCAAGATAGCAGAACTGCTGGAACTCTTGTACAATGCGCTCATTCACCATAAGCATCATTCATTCATCTTCTTGAGTTTCCTTGATCTCGGCCACATTTTGGACATATGAAAGAAGTCAACACTCTGATTGACTCTAACCCGGAGCAACTGAAGTGGCACCAACTATTGCAAGCCGATCACAGAATCTGAGAGTTCTGACTTGCATCTTTCCATGAGCATGACCATCTACCCTTGTGCATCATCTCAGCTTGCTTCTTCCCTGTGACTAGAACTTTTGTCTTTTCTATGTTGACCTCCGTTTTTAAAGCTAGATTTCCATCGTCGAAACATGGACAGGGCTTCTGCTCTTCAATTCATCAAACACAGATCCATAATTGAAGTTTGAAGATACATCAAAGTGGTATGAATGATGCTTCCATTGTCAAGCGCATTCAATGGAATTGCAGTCAGTAAATCCCCTTACGGAGCTAACACCCGAAGTTCTGCCCGTTTTGGAAGGATGCAGTCAACTCAGAGACCAATCAGAAACAAGTGTCCAGTTATCGATCGGACGCTCGCTGAAGCATTACACATCAGAAAATAGTACTGTACCTTATTAAACTTAATTTACAATGTTCAAAAATGTAAGCAGTAAATCAGATCAAGTTCAATTTCTAGCAGTGACCAAAGAGTGCAATCAAGACCATCGCTTGAAGTTGGTGTGACATAATGATTCTAAAAACAGACAATCATAAAAAATTCAATTCACGCAGAGCTTTCATTTTTTGCACCATTTACGCACAAATATCGCGATTTATGCAGGAGCTTACATTTACCCAGGCGTAGGACCACTGCTCGGGCCCCTGCTCTTTGCTTTGCTTTGCCTTCACTGTAGCTGCATCTTTACAATTCATGCCAAACGATAGTACACAGATTTCCTATCGCCTACTCACAGGCACTGCGAATAAGAGTATGTCAGATGAAGAACGTGCCAATCACCATTTACAAGAATTGCGGAACGCCCTTGTACGACGAGGATGCTGACCGGTCCGTGTACAAAAACAAACTGATAAAGCTACGTAAAAAGACCGAAAGAGACAATAATAAATCAGCTATTTTCATCGCACCTTTTCATCCCTCAATCTACTCTGACGTGAGAAGAATACTCTCCAATACTCACAATCAAGCTTTGGTGGGAACATCCCAAAAAGCTCAATAATTCTACAGTATCATTGAAATTGATAGATGTTAGTTCTTTGATCACAGACGTTAAAGAAATTGTAATAAAATGCAACAATAGTCGCTGTAACATGCACATTAAGTAACATCATTTATGGGATACGTTTCCGAAATTGTATTGACATCCGTCATGAAAATAAAGATAAAGTGGTTCGTTTCATTTCATTGCTTACAACATCAGCACATTAAAAGATCTGCAGGTATCAATTACCATTTATCAAGAAAATGACTGGAAAAGACAATGAAAGAAAGATTGAAGAGTTGCGGACTATCAGTCAATTAATGACGAACTGGCCTTATGGATTAAACATTCAACCCGTCGTCCAAAGAAACCCCTTTCTATGAACCTAAATCTCCATCCAATTTCTAGGTCGCCGAAGTAATATGAGCTGACTCTTTAGGTTGCTTCTAGACTGTATTCTACATGTACATGTACTCTTCTATCATCTGTATTTTCTGCTTCTATGCATTACTCTTAATTTCAAAAGCTTTTTGTATGTGCCACATCAGAATTTCTTGAGGAAGATTGTGCTTATTTTACAATTGAAACCGGTTGAGTAGACTATCATTTTCATAACGCCGTGGTTCTACTAGACGTTTAAGCAATTCTATTCAAGATTTGCCTGAATCAGATCACTGATCCGTCTGCTAAGCTGTTTTTTTAAACATTAAATGTTTTATTTCGAGTCTTTCCCAGAGACATTTTTACTCGGCAGCAACGTCCAACTCCTGTCGTCTAAGGCTGTGCTAGTAATATGTGGTCATCTCATCTGAACGATGTGACTTAGTAGAACGTCTTATTTTACCTTTATTTTAGAATAATAATAAGTTGACCGAATCGCAACTGCTGATTTGAAAACGATGAAATACACTAGGACTATAGAACAGAATAGGACACATGATGTCGTAGTAGAGCATGATGTTATCATATAACAGACACTGTCTTCATCATTGATAAGTTATGGTATCTTATCTGATTTGTAAATAAGCAAACAGAAAGGATACAAATTGTAGCACTCAACAGCGAGACAGAAAATGTGAAGATCTATTCTGACGTCTACATGCTGCATCGTTTGCTACATGTGAAAAGACTTGCAATATTTCAGAGAGGCACTAATTGAAAGTTTCCCTCAGTTAATAACATGCTTTGCGATTCACAAGAATCCACAAGGAAGTAAGCAATACTTGTCTTCTAAGGAGAATGAGACTTGTACACATGGTTTTGCGATAGTAAGCTATTGTGATCGGTTATTTCCCTTTTCATTATTTAAGTAAAATTTCAATATGTCTATTCCCTTACATTCAAAACATATGAAATGCATGTGAAACGTCTCAAATTTCATAATTTCGCATTTCTTTTCCATTTCACGACATGTTTCACACGATGTGTTTCCTAATTTGTGAACATTGCTGAACAATTAAATGCAACAGCACCATCACTTTCTGAATTCTGAAATAACCTAGCCTGGAATAAGATGAGTAGGCCTATATTCCTTTACATGAGACTAAAGTTCATTGCTTAGTCTCATTGTTCAGTAACCCCTAGTTTCCAACATGGTTCTTTGCTGTGCTCGGGATAAACAGTCGTACAATATTGACTTCTTTGATATTGCGCAATGATAGTAATTTTAATACCAAATTTACATTTAAAAAAAATACGGTTACCAGTTATGGGTGCACGAACCTCGTGATAACTGAGTGATCACATCTGTCAATCACAGCAATTTCAGAAAGTGTAATCAATAATATTGAGTTCTGTTTATTGTATGAGTCTCATTACTTGGACACCATGCGTACCACAAAACTTCTTCACCGAAATTTTCATCAAAATTATTAGTGTGACTTATGAGTGAAGATTTTCGTGGAAGCTATTTCTGACCGCCTTTTATCTACATGTATATTCTACAGCAACCAGATAAGCAATAACGACAAGCTTCTTCTCCGAAGACGTTGAAGTTGGCAATGACGACGTGATCGCTTTGATTTCAGATTTTATAATTCCATTGACAATGACAATTCTTGGTTGTAAAATTGTTTGTGCTATGTATTTGTGAAACTTGCGCTATTTTTTACTCTCACACAATTTTAGTTGTTACACCCAGGTTTGGTAGGGTCACAAACAAGGTTGAATCGTAAATGTCCTGGTTCAGGCGATCTATGCTGTCAACAAAATGTAAATTTAGCGTGTTGTGTGAATACAACTACAACTACAGTGTATATAAGGTCCGTTAACATGCGAGCAAATACATGCTTCTATACTGCACATCCAATTTCTTCATCTAACGAAAGCTTCTGAATACAGCTTCATTTTGTAGTTGAATTCTTGAGCCCATGCTATGAACACAATTAATATTCACATGCCCACATTTATCACACATCGTGTCGACAGAATCAATTTCTTGACAAACTTACAGCGATGTTGGAGAACGTTGTTCCAACGGCCAAATAAAAAAGACGAGGATTGATTTCAAGAATATGGCTGGGTGAGAAATGGGCCCAAAGTGCTGTGAAGGTTATCAATATTCCAGTAGCAACAAGCGGTCGCATCGCTTCAATAAATGATAGATTGTTACCCGTTCCATCTCGATACGACAGGTAGATATTACGTAAAGAAGCAGGAAGAGACAATCCCCAGAACACCACTGCAAAGACAATTCGATTTTTAGTCATTCATTATACAATAATTTCAAAATCAATCATAAAAGTAGCCACACCCAATCATGTGCGTACAAATTACATCTGGTTGAATAACATCAAGTACAATCACATGACCTAAGACTGCAGGTGTTGATTTGAGTAGCTGCATCTTGGAAGATGATGATGATCGAAGTACAATTATCAATACGATTTAAATCAGTTGTGGATATTTCAAACTTTTCTGTGTACATTCATCCTCTTAAAATGGACTTAAAATCAGAAGATTCCATAATCAAAATCTACTAAAGCTACACATTTAAGTTCAGACCAAATTCAAAAATATGGAAACCTATGAAATGTGAAATATAACTAGGCCTACTGTACCTATGAAAGAGGCATTATCAGGGATGAAAACAAGTCCCAAAAACCAAATCGAGAAGTTTGATGACAAGAGGTTGAATATATACGAGTAAATACCTAATAAGAAGCTAATGCAATGAGCATTAAATAAACAGTGAGATTGGATGATCGTCATATTTGTTAGCAAACCTCATTTAGTGCAATTTAAGCAGTCATTGATAAATTAAAACCAAAAACTGTCTACATATTATATTGTATTATATATCATATCATCATCACATCAAATCATTGAACGACGAGAAGTGCAAGCATGAAACATCACTATCAAATTATATATGGAACCATATAAAAGTGGGAATCGACATTGTAATTCGTGTCTAACTGAAAAATATCATATCGCTGTGGCAAAATCTGAGACATTGATCAATAAAAAAATGAAATATTTTCCACATGTAGACATCGTAGAGAGTTTTTACTCTCTGAGCTATGATGCAGCTATGCTCTTTGAATTCCATATCATGCATAATATGACTTCTACTTTGAAATTCTTTCTACATTTATTGATGTCTAATAATCGATTGTAATCTTATTACAGTTCGTGAAACTTCGAGTTATATGCAGTAAGTATTGTTCTGATTCCATCATAAAGATTACAGAGTACCAGTTCGCCTGGGCCTTGAATAGAAAGATATCCTCAGACTTGAGCACCTTAAGCACAACGATTCCTTGGCAGCCATAGACGCTACGTTTCGCCCTACAAGGGCTCGTCAGCATGACCCGTAATGCACAACAGGTCATTCAGCTACTTCAGCCATTCTAGATATTTTAAGCTAGTTTGGGCCATTCCGAGCCGTACTGACGAGCCCTTGTAGTAGTATACATATAAAAAACTTATTGAATCAAAAAACCAACGATGGAAAATATTATTACTTTGTAGCACTAACGCTTTCATGTATTCAATCTTCAGGTGCTTTATAAATCAAGTGACATAAAATAAAAAAATCTTCATGTACAAAGTATTTATAGAAATTTAGGAGTCTGCTTTTTGGCATTCAATTTAGGATGGAATAAGTCAATGAGTTTTCGAAAAATATCAGAGGTATTATACATTTCAAAAACAGGGAAGATAGTAAAGCGTCCACGACTGCATTTATCTCAATGTTTGCTCAAACTTATTTTTCGATATGCCGGGATGTTGATCTGTTCTTTGTGAATTCGACAGTGTTCTCTTAAAATATTTCCTGTTTCACCAATATAAAATTCATTACAACCAACACAAGTGATGACGCTAATAACATTTTGAGTTGAACAATTCATATAACTTTTAATTTGAACATTATTTATTGATTATCTAAAAGTCTCTTCAAAAATGCAATAAATTGCAGAATGACAACCTCTTTAATGATATATATATATTTTTTTTTTACGAAGAAAAAACAATCATGGTGAAATTGTTTAATCCTAACGCGTTTCAAAGCGTTGGTCTCCTTTTTCAATGGATTGATGTAAAACAAGGTAAAATCGTTTTTATATGAGATGAAATGATTTTACTTTGTTTTACATCAATCCATTGAGAGAGACTGTAACGCTCTGAAACGCGTTTGGATTAAACAATTTCACCATGATTGTCTTTTCTTCGTAATGAACATGTGGCCATATATTGGATATTATATTATATTATCTGAAGTTTTGTTGAGGAAAGTATTTGATCAGCAAATTAAACGCCTTTCATTACCGCTCCACAGCTAACGAAAAAATTAAAATACTGATCAAATACTTTCCTCAACAAAACTTCACACCATCATCTAGGACAAGAAAAAAATTGGTCATCCGATTATTTGTTTGGTGTCACAAATTACATGAAATCGGGAACAGACTTCAAGAACACCCTGCATACATAGAAAATGCTGCATTCTTATAATTCAGGGTGGCCCACACCTCATCACTTCCCTTACTTCACGAAGACTTAAGCGAGCCTAGTGTAATGCATTACTCATCGAGCATGGTGTTGCTTTTCCTGAAAGCTTCGACACTTTCACATGATGATTTAGACACGTACATGTAGGTGAAGGTGTGAATTGCAGATACTGCCTAAGCCGTCATTACCGGTTGTTGATAGGTTTGAAACATGATGCTGAAGGCACCGTCACCTTCGTATTAATCGGTGGAATACCGCTTAAAAATGATGCTGATGTCTTAGGGGATTCTACATGCGAGTATCTTGTAGCATCGACAACATACATATATACTTTCGAAATGCAACATTGAAAGTTAAATTAATATTGACTGCCTTGATGCTAGTTGTTTGCTAAATGATAATCAATAAGAAAACATCAAGAAATTGATCTAATCAATAAGAAAACATCAAGAAATTGATCTCAGAACACATTTTTGCTCTATAAAAATCGTAATTTGAATGACATTTTTAACTTCGTGTTACAAAAATTCTTAATTGAAGCAATTATGCCTGGTCGTAGCTTAATAGATGAAGAGCGCACAGAAAGCTTTCGAAGTCATCATTATATTAATTGAAGATGGGAAGACAAATTCGGGACATGTTTCGACTGGTCTGGTCAAAGGCATCCCTGATAAGGAAAATTACAATAAAACAGATACAGTTTGCATGAAAGTTGGGACACAGGTCAGCGCGATAGCCGAAATCTGCTGAGTCAACGATTATCATATGCGATACAAAGATTATCTACATGGTCCCCTAGCTTGTACAGATCTTGGCAATCACGGTTTGTAAACGCAAGCGGGGGTTCGCTGCCTGAAACTTGCTGATAAGATAGTAATAAATTTAACAACTGAGCACATGTTCAGACCAGAGCGAGAAATTCGCGAGTGGCCATCACTTGGCCAATTGACAAAATCCCACATGTGTTTTTGGGCTTCCCTGGAATCCGTAACACTTCAACTTTCCGTCAACCTTTTGATCTTTTGATAACTAAAACGTTTTCTTCATGCTCTTTTATTCTAGGCTTTTTCAATGGTCCGTTGTCTTTTACAAATCACAATTGAAAAAGACTCGCGACTGCGTACAGAACAATCACAAAATATTTACGTAACAACGCATAAACAACAATAAACTGCTTAAAATGTTTATACACGATTTTATGAATAGCCCAATCTTGACGCATGGCTTATATAAAAATTACAACGGGCTGCAATAACTTATTGGCGCCAGGCTGCAGCACGTGACTAATTTCGCGTAATGCAACCATTTCACACTATGCAACCAGAAATGTAAGATGTTATTACGATATGGATACCTGTTCTTTAACGTTGAAAAGAAGGCTGAGAAAATCATAGCATCGTAAAATCATAATGCGTATGTAAATCTTAAAAGCATTATTTTACGATTCGCGCGCATCCATCGATTAGACAAATCCTAATCACGAATAGATGAATCCTTGATTGTTAAATTCGCATCCAGTCCTTGTCATGGATCATTTACATGGTTTGATACCGAGGTTGGCAAAAAACCGAAAACGGGTGGGCGTTTAGGTCTTTGATGTTTAGTAGTACTAAAATACTGATTAGCCCTTCTGACCATTTTCTATGCCATTATCAGGCTTGTGGACTCTTTAAATAAATTTAATTGTTCTCATACATTGAGCACAATGTAGACAATTACATGTAACCTATATAAACGATTAACACAGCTTTGTCTTACCTTCGTCACAGCTGATTATAAATTGAACACAACGTAAATTGAGCCTATATAATAAAAAATGAGCAGATACTTTTTATTGGTGTAAATTATAAAATGTCATTGTAGTCACAATAGGAATCGGTTTTGATATGATAATCGGTCTGCATCTGACCTTGATGGAAATGATAAGGAATCTTTGCCATATTTACCCTCAAGGTTGCTTAGTTATAGTAGTCCTCTCAACTTGTTATTCATTCGAGAAAAAGAACAAAAAACCGTTTCATCGCTTTAATAGCTAGTATCAGATCACACCTGCTCAACAGCCAATCAAGGACGCGTCGAAATCTTTAGATTCATCTCTCGACGAAAAGAAATGCTGTAAAAAATTCGTTTCCCGAATGACTATATGACTACTAAATAATAAACAAATAGACTACTTATGAAATAGCATCATATAATTACAATCGAATAAGACAGTATTGCACAAGTCTAGAAATAGATAGTGTTCAAAAATGTAAAACCCAAGGTCGCACAAACCCTGGCACCCGCGCTCAAGGAGCAAGGTGTTGTCCGTCCAATGTAGGTAGATCTACGAGCACAATGGAAGGAGTATATAGGCAATTTCACGAAAAGCAAGTTGTGTCGAAAAAATAAAAGCGTGTTGGAGCCAGTACTTGCATCAATTTTCCGTCAGATAATGTTCGAAACCTTTAAAATTAGCATGTTAGTCTCGATAAACATCATACACTTGTCAGCTGAGATTCAATGAGTCCAGGTGTTTTCTTCACATGAATAATCAAAGTCACTGACAATAAATGAATAAAAATCTATCAATGGAAAACAATTATTGTAAATTTTTTGCTTGTCATCATAATTTGACATATCTAAATATAACATGAGGTTAAATCTCATTCTTGGGATAGGCCTATTTATTGGTAATCGGAATCTAAAAACATTATCAGCACATGAAACGACCGTTACCAATTTGATCCATTACCCCGCTATTCAGAAAGAATATTGAATATTGGAGCTCAAGTTATTCATGATAAACAGAAAGTGAAATGAAAAGCTTGTCCATTGTCAATCAACATACTTTTTAGCTTACAAACAACTAATTCTTGACAACGATCGTTTCACTTTCAATAAATTTTGCCTGGTGTGATCTTGCAAAGTAAATTTAGAAAACAAATGTCTATTATCCTTATCATAACAAAACATCGGATATTTCAAGACGCCTATATTTCGAAAATATCTTAATTGAAGGTACACATTTGTGAAATGTCACTTCGGAGACACAAAGACACATCGGTTACTGCAGTTCGGTAAAATTTCAATGTGTTGTAAAAAATGGTGGATTTTATATCAGCATGGTTAAGTTGTTGCTCAAAGTAGGAAGACGAGTGCGTAGAAAGCAAATAAAACACCTCTATTGAAGCGAGTACAGCAGTGAGTTCAACGCACATTCATGAGTTTAATGGAAAAATAAGGCAAAGATGACGACTGTGGAATATCAAACACTATCAACTTTCATCTATATAAATAACTGACAAACCCAGGATATTATTCAAAAATTGCAATTATACCATAGAGGAATGAATGACACTTATATTGTAAATCAATCTCCCTGGAAAAAGTTCAGATATTGTGGGAGCTCCACTATTGCACTAAAACATGATTTTTAAATACTTGTTCGATAAATGTAGTCATAACACTGACTTTTCAGTGCTTATTCAAATTCTTTATTCCATAAGCTGCTAAACAACTATCAGATCGTAGAATTGCTCAAACTGCTTGATTAAATTTTTGGAACAAATTATTCATAAACGCAATCGCAATACAACTCCCGAAAGTAGAAAAGTAAAAGCTAAAATATATGTTATCGATATTTACAGAATGACAAAAACACGCCCTGACAAGATTTAATGATATCGAGTGTGTTAAGATTTGAAGACTCAGAAGCAGCCAGGTAACATGATTTACGTGTACAAATTTAGCGGGGAACAACATTAGCTCGAAAAATACTTCATCCCGTTGTTACCGTTACACAGGAAGCGTAAAGTACATGTACGTACACGCTTATGTATGATGAGTATGCATGTGTTTATGGACATTACGCTTTAAACTGTCATTATGCACATTATTGTTACACATTATGCATTGAAACAAAAATAAAAATGTACGTTCGACATAATGTCCTTTGCTTTCTTTAAGTTTCATGTTAGGTTAACAAATGAACTATACATTGAGATAACAATTACATCGATGGACGAGGCCGTCATCTAGTCCAAGATAGATGAACATAAAGCACCATTACCGTGAGATTTCATAATTAATTAAGTGATTCTAACTTTTGCCTGACTCAAATTTAATAGATTCATTAACTGCACAGCATAACTGAAGCCAATCGTTTACAGCGTTGTCTGAGGAAATTGAATGTAGTGTCATCATTGTCACGCTTCACTTGACGTAGGACATTTTCGCATTTCTGATGATGCGGTTCTATACCATGCAATGTATTAAATGATAAATATTCAAAATATTATTCAAAGTGTTCTTTAACAATAACTCAAGTATCTTAGCCAACAATTAACATATACAGACAAAACCCGTACTACCATTTTCAACAATTGAAGTTCATGAGATCCCTATTAACCTTGGAATACATTTAATGGATGCAAAATTTTAAAAAAACAAGAATTAGAATATCCAAGAGGAAATCAAAAGCGGAAGACAAGCTGTCAATTACTGGGTTATTGCAGACTATTCAAATCCATGATGTCAGTCATGAATGCAGGGTTGCCACTCATACAAAATGAAAAATAGGCACGGTTTACTCTAACACATAATGAGTTTTGAATGAGACCCGATACATGTGTATAATCTAACAGACTGAAATATCACACTAAATGAGATTTTTTCTATCAAAATATGGCTTGTGGAATAAACATGTGTATAAATCAGCTTGCCATAAAGATAATAATCACAGTGGAAAGAATGTTGTTACAGATGAATTGAAATTGTGATTATGGGAATCTGGTTATTCAACAGAAACTCACTAACTTAAGCAATATTTTCAACATTTTATTGTTATTTTGCTACTTATGATAAATACTGAAAGACTATGGTATTATCAAACTAGCTTTAGCCGTAATAGCCACTTATGTAGACAATCATGCTAATAACAAAAACAAATCAAGCCTAATTAAATTTAATACTACATGCACATATGTAGCGAGATTTGACATCGCATAATTAATTATTGAAAGTGAATGAATGATCAAACCTGCGCATAAATTCAATAAAATTTCAATAATTCCGCTTATGAGCGAAATATAGACATTCACTCACGATAAGCTTTTGTAAACAACATTTAAAACCTTCGCTATTTATCTCTACTCAGTAACTATTTCTCATAATCGATACGGTATACAATAATTCGACTATTTTCAATTTGCAGATATTATATCTATTATCATATCATATTATATTTATCGTTATTACAATTTACAGGCCTGCAATTTAAAAATTCATGTTAATCGAATAGTGTTAACATGATTCATTTTAAACAAAGATGTGAGAAAACTTGAATCAGACTAAAAGGTGAATTAGTAGTTGTTCAAATCCACAAATATAGTTGTACCGGTAAGTAGTAAGTAAAACTCCACTTCTGGATAGCGCAAGATGGCCGCCATCGCTGACGTCCCCCCCCTCTGGACCGGCAGCGTGTCGTGGTCGGCCGCCGTGGTGCTTCGGGTCTGACGTCCCCCCCCCTGGTCGACCGTCGTGTAGCGCGCGGTGATGTGGTGTCTAGGTTGGCGTGGTGTGCCGGCCAGGTTGGGAGGGGTGGACTGTCGTAGCTCACCTGAAAAAATCCTAAGTGTTAGAGTGGCTTTGTATGGGTAAAATTTTGAAAATTTTCCAAAGTGTGGCATTTCGACCTGGGACCGTCACCAAAACATTTTTCATCAAATTTCACTGACCTCCCCTCCCCCCCCCCTCTTCTAACTTTGGTTCTAGTGAACGGATTTTGTTCGTTCGAGTTTCATTGGAAAGAGGAGAAAAAACTGCTCGACAACATTTTTTGTTGCGAGTCAATCGGACCAGTCGTTCAAAAGTTAGAGCGGTTACAAGATTTTAGGTCGGAGCTCGCTCACCTGAAAAAATCCTAAGTGTCAGAGTGGCTTTGTATGGGTAAAATTTTGAAAATTTTCCAAAGTGTGGCATTTCGACCTGGGACCGTCACCAAAACATTTTTCATCAAATTTCACTGACCTCCCCCCCCCTGGACAGCTAGCTTCGATCTTGGCTTCTAGTGGACGGATTTTGTCGTGCCATAGCTCGTTTGAAAGCTAAGAGTGAGACAAATTCAGTGAAAGAAACGGCTTGTTCATATCTGTCTTCGTTCAAAAGTTAGAGCGGTTACAAGATTTTAGGTCGGAGCTCGCTCACCTGAAAAAATCCTAAGTGTCAGAGTGGCTTTGTATGGGTAAAATTTTGAAAATTTTCCAAAGTGTGGAATTTCGACCTGGGACCGTCACCAAAACATTTTTCATCAAATTTCACTCACCTCCCCCCCCTGGACAGCTAGCTTTGATCTTGGCTTCTAGTGGACGGATTTTGTCGTGCCATAGCTCGTTTGAAAGCTAAGAGTGAGACAAATTCAGTGAAAGAAACGGCTTGTTCATATCTGTCTTCGTTCAAAAGTTAGACTGGTTACAAGATTTTAGGTCGGAGCTCGCTCACCTGAAAAAAATCCTAAGTGTCAGAGTGGCTTTGTATGGGTAAAATTTTGAAAATTTTCCAAAGTGTGGAATTTCGACCTGGGACCGTCACCAAAACATTTTTCATCAAATTTCTCTGAACGAGGGGGGGAGGTCAGTGAAATTTGATGAAAAATGTTTTGGTGTCGGTCCCAGGTCGAAATTCGGAAGTTTTAAATTTTTCAAAATTTTCACCACACTGGAGCTCTCACACTTAGGAATTTTTTCACTTGTGGCATGTTGCATGGACATGTGCTGACGGACCAACTTCCCGTGGTAATATGAGAATGGTTCAGGAGTCATATCATAGAGAATGATGAGACGAATCGTTTGCAATAAACCGCATGTCGCTACGATGAATACTTTCGGAGATAGAGCCATTTTAAGTTTTCTTCCGAGCATATATAAACCCCCGACAACGTAAGTCTGATCACTTCATCGAAAGACGAGGTAAGCGACGGTCGTCGCTCTGAGCTCCCGATATCGGGTGTTTCAAAGGACTCTATCTTTTGAAGTAGGCAAGCTATCTTCTTACTTCAAAGTTTGTATGATAGAGTTTGATAGTGTCTTTACTACTGATAAAATTTTTTAAAAGTAGTATGAGTAGTAAAATGCGGAATTTTTTAAAAATTCTTAATTTTCAGTTTTTTCAAAGTTTTAACATATAGACTAAGGTTTTCAAGTATCCTGAGTTCAAATCTGCTATCAGATTTGAAATTTAACTAAGTCTAAGGCAGCTTTGAGGGGTTAGATCCCAGCTACTGATCACTACCTTTGACTCGGGCGTTCCTGTTACCACTTCGGGGCAGTGACAATGATGTCTTCAGCTGTAAAGAGCGGGTATCGGGGAAGATCTCTCACTTCCCTAGTGATCAGTACAAGGCCTTCGGGCTGTCGACGGGATCGAGTGCCACTCACTACACTCTTTAGGAATATGACTGTACTACATGATTCCAAACTTATACAAATTTCATTACCTTACAGTTAACAATAAAATCAGGCATGGCTAATGACAGGAACCGCAAATACCATATTAAAATGTGCACATGTGGGCGAGTTAATCGCAGTGCGGACGCCAAGGCTCATGTCAAGAAGGCGGGCACCGGCCACATGATTATCTTGAATAGGGTTGCGTGCGTGAAGTGTAGAGTGCCGAAGGGTGATGAGGATGAGGCGCGTTTTTACAGAGTGCATGCTGACTGTAGTGGTGGTTTAGTTACTGATTTGAGATTTACGCAGTTGATTGTGGAAGAGAGGGAGCGAATGTTGGCGATCGAGGGAGAGGGTAAGGCTGAGAATGTTGTTGAGAATGTTGTTGAGAATGATGAGTTGGCGAGAGCGGTTGCGTCGTTGGAGGGTGAGATTGAGCGAAAGAGAGTGCTTGAGAGTGATGATGAGGATGATGTGGATTTAGATAGGGAGCGTGTGAGGAAGCGTGTGAGGAAGTTGAGCTCTTCGTCGTCGGAGGTGTCAAACATCGTCATCACCGACCCCCCGAAGAGCTCATCTTCCCCAAAAGTGGAGAGTGGTGGGATTCGTGTGCAGTCGGCGAGGTGGTTGAAGGATGAAGAGAAGAGGCATGTTTCGCAGAAGATGGCGCATGATTTGTTGGTTAATAAGTATGAGAGTTTGAAGAAAGTGAAGGATGAAGTTGTGAAGGAGTTGGATGAGTTGAAAAAGAAGGAACTGAAGTCGAAGGAGGTAGCGGATGAAAATATTAGAATGAGGCGTAGTGTGACTGATTTGAAGAAAAAGACGCGAGAGTTGGAAGAGAAGAATGATGAGTGTGAGAAGAGGGCGAGTGCTGCGGAGAGAAGAATGAGAGATGCAGAAGCGAAGTTTGAGGAGATGATGAAGGAGATGAGTGTGTTGAGAGCGAGGAATGTTGAGTTGGAGAGGACTGTGGCTCGGCGGGGTGATGAGAGGCAGGCGTATGAGAAGTTGGAGCGCATGAGGGATGAGTGGGAACGTGTGAATGAGGATCGTTTGTTTGAGTTTCACATCCCTATTCGGGATAATCATTTGGCCGGCGAAGTACTCGTAAACCAGAATTTAGACGAATCCATCCTATGCTACAATGGTCATCCCACGGAAAAATGCCTCCACGCCAGCCTACGAATGCGCGGCCATCTCCACAAATTTTCGATTCGGAAACGCGCGAGACTGCCAAAGGATGACTAACTTGCTAAGTGAAAAAGTAAATAAGATAGTATATCCTATTCTAATACATATCATTTTCATTGCAGATCTTTGCCCGCCTTCACCACCCCATCAATTCACTCCCGAGAACGAACCATCGGCTCTCTTAAGGGCCACCTAGGGGCAAGACATGATAGAACCTCCACGCGGTTTGCCCTGGGCAGTCTTCGGACTGGCGAATACTATCATTAAGTTGAATCTGCTATCAGTCAACTTGAACGTTGCGTCGCGTTAGAGGGGTATATAAACCACTGCCTCTCATTTCATTTCATTTCAATCATGCAGACGCCGAACAGTCAAGTCAGCTCTCCTCGCGGACCGCAGTTAAGGCCGCGAAATTTATTTGAGGAGTTTGTCAGGCTAGAGGAGCAAGACAGAGTTTTTAATAATCTTGCTCGGATTGGCAATCCGATGACAGCAACTGCTGTCAATCCAACGGAATGGCGCTACATTCCACTTTTTAGCCATGTACCACTTAGTGTGGAAGTCGACAGTGCTACCAAAGAGAGAGTCAAAGACTCTCTCAGCAGAATTGGTAGGGTGTAAGATGACGTTACTCCCGAGAATGAACCATCGGCTCTCTTAAGGGCCACCATGGGGCAAGACATGATAGAACCTCCTCGCGGTTTGCCCTGGGCAGTCTTCGGACTGGCGAATACTATCATTAAGTTGAATCTGCTATCAGTCAACTTGAACATTATGCAGTCGATTGCTATCCCTGAAGCATTCTGATTCGCTGTTGAGCAATTCATTGTTGAAAACCCTATATAAGCCAGAAGATTGTAGCGCTTCTCATTCAATTTGAAGTCACGATGGAAGCGACATCTACCGACAACATTCCCGTCTTCACCGATGAAGACAACGCCATTCCCGAGTTCGTCATCCTCGACGAGTGGGATGAGGAGGA
The DNA here is from genome assembly GCA_907163375.1 of Prostheceraeus crozeri. Lineage (NCBI taxonomy): Eukaryota > Metazoa > Platyhelminthes > Polycladida > Euryleptidae > Prostheceraeus > Prostheceraeus crozeri. The sequence goes on from CAJQUW010016278.1 coordinate 142,048, forward strand.
TGAGAAGAAGGGGAAGATCAAGAGGATCGTTTGGACGGATGAGGTGTGGACTCCAAATACCACCCGCATCCGAAAGGTGCCAGATGCACCAGTACGACCTCGGCGGTATAGGGTCTATGACAACCTAACCGTCATACCCATTGATTATTCCAGCCAATAGTCAAATTCACACCCCCCGAGAACGACCCATCGGCTCTCTTAAGGGCCACCATGGGGCAAGACATGATAGAACCTCCTCGCGGTTTGCCCTGGGCAGTCTTCGGACTGGCGAATACTATCATTAAGTTGAATCTGCTATCAGTCAACTTGAACGTTGCAAATGAAGTTCGGTGTAATACTTCCTTTCGACGGGCGTTCCTGTAAAGGGCGGCGGTGAAACCCGTAGCTATGTATACCGCAAGGGACATTCGGCAATGGTCAATCTTGTTAAACCTCTCTGCGTCATGTTTGCAAGTGATTGCCTCTGTCTCAACGTAGTATGCATTCGCGTCAGGGCGACATTTAGCCAACTGTCGAAGGTTGCCTAAAACTTTCCATTGCATACGTTATGAGAACCATGAGTTCTACCTGTCTCTATCAATGAGACGAATTGATGAATGGAATGAAATGGGAGGACACTCACGCGCCACACTCAACATAACACACTTCTCTCTTCCGTAGTCTAACAAGCTCTTTACACATGGATCGCAGTCGATTGCTATCCCTGTATCAGAAGTGTAAGCTATCTTAATTTTATTTGACACTATTTCATCTATCATCATCATCATCGTCCATATGAAATGTTTTAATATTTACAAGTTAGACTAAGCGTGCTACTATTTCCAAATGTAAAAGTATACATGGTTAAATCATCCACTTAAGCCCATCCGTAGTCTAACAAGCTCTTTACACATGGATCGCAGTCGATTGCTATCCCTGTATCAGAAGTGTAAGCTATCTTAATTTTATTTGACACTATTTCATCTATCATCATCATCCATATGAAATGTTTTAAGATTTACAAGTTAGACTAAGCGTGCTACTATTTCCAAATGAAAATGTATACATGGTTAAATCATCCACTGAAGCCCCATTCAAGTAAGTCAGTATGAAAGCAAAGATAATATGAAATAAAAATTCATTATGGCATGTATTTCAAAAGGTCTTCATCGTCAATATCGTCCCAGAGTCTGGCTTCACATAGATAGCAAAAACA
>CAJQUW010016279.1:0-23192 GCA_907163375.1 Prostheceraeus crozeri
ACCTCATAGCATTGCGTAGCCAGGGGGGGGGGAAAGTGTGGAATGATAGTCCCCTGTCCCCCCCTCGCTACAGACTTGTCATCGACGAAAAGACAGAGAAAGATGGAATCATTGATTAAATTAAGTAGGGCTGTATTCTAGAATACAGTTACCGGCATGCAAACTTCTATGCATTTTTGATAAACTCGTAATCGAAACTCAGATTCACAATAAGCACCCTAGATACATTTACTTATTCAATTGAATTGAATTGTTTGTGTAAAAACACTTCCAAATGTCCATCGGTCCTGCAAAGGAAAAGTTAGTCCAATAGAAATGCACCATAGAGATATGCTCCATAGAGATCCTCCATTTTTATCTATATTTATCGAAGGCCACTCATTGGTACAGGAATCTAGAAAACGACGAAGATTCTTCTTACCTAAACCCGAGATTAGTCGGTCGTCGACATAATGTTCCCAAAACCAAGACAACAGAGGATTATTACAAAATATGGTGATTTGGTATCCAATACACCGATAGAGTGATCTGCGAGCTACGACGAACGATTTGGGTCGTCACGCTACAGAAGCCATGAGAATGTCATCCCTCTTGACCGCAAGAAATGCAATCCACAGACTTCTCAAAGTCAATGGGGCATTGACAGTACCACTCTTCTGGATGATGGAATTGGGACAGTAGAAATCGAGTGTTCAAGATGGCAAAGGACGTGCGTGCGTTGGAAGAGCTCGGAGAAATGTAGAAAACACCAGTTTGGAACCACATATTTTGAATTTGTGTGACGATCTTTTGTATCCGAATATCCACAAACCTTCTAAAACTCTTCGCAACATTTCCAATATCTAATTCAAGCATCGGGAACGTTCATTCAGTTGCATGAAAAGACTAAAAACCTTTCTCCTTCGAACAATGAATGAATCTCGTTTGGAACGGATTGCCAATGTTGTCTATCCACAAAGAGATAAAGTTTGGACTACAATGAATCGCATGAAAGTTGTATCACGTAAAATACTCACCAAGGATGAAGAATTCATGACGGTTGATTCAGACAGAGGATTTGATTCATATAAGTAATGAATAATTCCATGTTGAATAAAATCCATATTTTTCCATTTGAGTAAGTACAAGTACATGTACATTGTACACTATGCATAACACGTCATACAGCTGATGACTCACAAAAAGTAGGAGGCCTCTTATGAGTCTAGCTCTATTAGGCTACCTGTATTATACTGTTATACATGCATATAGGTAATGAGTAATTAATTCTAGATACTATACATGTAGACGTGGTATGTCCCCCCCCTCCAACAACTGGCTACGCCACTGTCTCATAGCCGAGTCAGTGGTACACTAAGCCTTTGAGTTATTCTTCCTTCGGCGGCTTCGCTAGCGGAGCTCTTCCACGTTCCCGCTGAAGACAACCATTCAGGAGTGAATCCCGGGGCCGAGGGTTGTCACACCGAAGTAAGTCAAATCTGCTGCCAGATTTCACACAGCGACAAGGCTCTGGAGCCGCAGAGGAGATTCAAACTCCATATTGTAAATTGTACCACTGACCTTGAATGTGATGGCATCATTTCCATTCATTTTGATTTGTACAGGAACTACCGTGTGAAATTTGGCAATCAGGAAATAAAAGTGTAGACAGCGAAAAACTACGGAACAAGAGAGTTTAATGAAACTTCAGCTACTCATATAACCGTATGAAGAGACGAGGATACAAGCAATAATAAGGCAGAGTACTGAAAACAATAGAATTACAGGCACAGTGAGTTAAACTTCAATATTGGTTCGAAATTCACAACGCACTCGCGTCCACATTTGGTCAACTTAATTTCGTGCATTCGATGAGTTGATAGATGGATCCCCCCCTTGGTTGACTAATGTCTAGCAGCCGTTGCGTCAGGTGTCATGTTGCAATATAATCGGCGGGGATCCCAATTCCAAATGTTTGGATAACTGGAGATATTATAAACAACGTCCCTATAGAATCTCTTCCGCTTCTTGATTTTATACTTTCAAATACCGAACTGAGGCATAAACATGTTCCATGGCGCTTTAATTGACAGGTCCAATAAACATTCCAGTTTTAGTATTTCAGGAATGATAATGGATTTATCCACTTGAGTTTCCATAATGACAGGTGTTGATTTGAAACTATGGGTTTGGAAAGTACACCGCTGGACTTAGTACTCTCGTCGGAATTATTTCAAATGAATCACCAAGTTTGTTACCCCAACTAAGTCTGAACTTAAGAAATCCGGAAACTCGGATATTTAGCCATAATATACAACATTCGAAGCTAACAGTAATTAACTGCACAGACACACCTCAACTTTCATTTGAAGTTGAAATTATTGGGGGGGGGTCCTGATATTCATTGGACCCCCTTAAAAAAATATTGGGGGGTCCCGACCCCTCGGACCCCCCTGTTCCGCCGCCCATATCCCCGTATAAAACACAAAGATTGTCTCCAGCTCAGATTTCATTTGGGCGCGGGGTCATGTCCCCCCCTTGGCTACGCCACTGTACTTGCGGAGAGAAGGGTGGTTTCATTTCTTTGAGACATGAAGGGATCCGTGATCTGTTGACAGTTTTATTGACCAAGGTGTGTAAAAATGTGCAATCCGAACCCCATCTTCAGCCACTTCATAATGAGACGTTTGACCTGAAATCTGTCAATACATCATCGGAAGCAAGGTTAGATATCAAGAAAGGTGGATTTATAGTCCACGCAGGAGTAACTCCTTTTCTACAACGCTGTGAGTTGCGAAATGTCAACTCTCCCTGTTTATCCTACGCCTGAAATCTTAATCCAACACGAAAATGAAAAGAAAAAAATATTTGCAAAGAATATTTTTAGGATGTTGAAGACATAGAACATTCATCTCCATTGGTTTTTCGGCACAAATGGCGAGGGTCCAGAAAGAATGTGGACAATTTTTAAAAACTCTTGCTGTAAAAGAACCTAGCCACAAAGGGGATGAAAAAATGAAAAAAAAGCCGAATTATGTGCCCTCTGTCAATGACATGGCTTCGAACGAAGCTGTCGTTTTGAAATCATTGAATCTGTCCCACCCTAATGCATCAGAGGTTCACCCGCGTGCCTTTTAAGAAGGAGTACATCGATGGTTTCACTAGGAGATTTTGGATCTGAAATGATCTTCGTGGCCGATATTTGCTGAACCTCTCCGTTTTCCTGATAAAATGTGGATGAAATCAATGACAAGTTTCCCTTTTTTCATGATTCATGCTATCTCTTTTACCGTGACTTACATAGACTACTCAGACACGAAAAGACTTTCTAATAGCCGATTGTACGTACGTATTTGATTTTTGTGCCACTCTTGTGTATTGCATGAAGCTCTCCATTCTAGAGGTTTTATTGTCATCAATTTCTATGACCATCAGCGAATTCAATAAAAAAATATTTCCTTGTCAGCTTAACTCGTCAACAATTGCAAAAATGCTTGTAATTTTCAGTTCGTTGAATGTTTTTCGTAACAAATGGCAAAAGTAAGGGTGTATCTTAAACTTATGAAAGTTATCAGTGAAATCCGATATTCCTTAAGTAGCTCCCCCCCCCCCATTAAAAACCCCTCCCCCCCTCCAATAAACAGTTTTAGGCAAATGATAATTAATGAGCTCATGAAATTTCGCTAGCTCATAAGATTTTATCAGTAAATTCATGCTTGCTAGTAAATTTAGCTGCTGATCTAATTATTTTCACGAAGATTAAAAAGTCAACTTTTCAGTGCGAGGCAGGGGCGTCGTGCGCCGCAAAAACTTGAGCAGGCCCATTTTTGTGACATCATTGTTCATAAGTTTATGGGTCCACGCCACACCATTGACTTTCACCCGTGACCGTGACCCTTACTGTCAACCCCCATGGGCCTGTACGCCTACAAATGTACATATTTTGAATTTTCTATTTCTTGCTATTCTGATTGTTGAATTCTAATTCATTCATTCGCCCCCTTTATACACTGTTTCAGAAGTGATAGTAACAGAGTTAAGATAAACAAGTTTTATATTCATCCTTATCTCTGAAAAATTACGTGATACACGTAAGAGAACACACCAGCTTTGGATGAATCCTGAAACTCAGCTATTAAAAACAATTCAATCTTCGAAAACACGAATTGACAGAGGGAAACAAGTCTACCTGCTGGAGTATTATAAGCTGGTACTCGTCAACAAAATGCTAGATGGTGTGGATCGAAAACAATTCAAAAAAGTCAGATACTGTTAAAAGACATAGGTCTACCATGCAGAACAAAATATCACTTGTGTTTGCCTGAACAAGGAAGTGGTGTAGTGCATGTGTTTTCATCATGATCAAGAAAACACTAACGAGGATGAAAAAGCTTGTAAAAATGTGTGCTTGTGAAGTCTCAAACAATTAAGCATAAAAAGTACAACTGGCTATGAGGAAAAATTACACGGTTTCACAAAAAATGATTCTAAGAAAATCTGGTTTGGCAATGCATGGATTCATCAGTCGTCTTTGGATTCAGTCACGACAAAAATCGGTAAAACAAATTTCGGTGCTATGAAGAGCAGTATCCATGCCACAAAAAATTAAATTGGTTGAGGGTTAACTACAACGTCAACCAAAAGTGATTCTAAGAAAATCTATCGGGCATGGTAATCATTGATATCATCAATCGGACCTTTGGATTTCATTATGCAACAAGCACAAACTTGGGATAAGCTATGAACTTAACATTGTTAGATCTAGCAATATAAAACGCGAATAGGAAATTTCTGTGTTATCACACGTACTGTACAAGCAAACGTCACACAATTATGTGTAATGTATACACCGGTAATACAGGGGGGGTGGGGGGGAGGGGGTGAGGGGGGGGGGGGGGGTGGGGGGGGGGGCCATGTAGGCCTACCGGTATGTAAGGCCCTCGGGGGGGGGGGACAGGGTGGTGAGAAAGGGGGGCAGGGGGACATGCATTACATTGAAATGTTTCATAAAAAGCAAGCTTGCAACACTTGTAATTGGTATAGGCCTACAAATGTTGCTGATATGCTAGGCTACCTAACACTAGAGTGTAATCAGAGATGCGTTTCGATACCTACAATGTAAGAAAAACCGATTCACAACTTGAAGTAATAGAACTGAGTCCTTGAAAATACACTGTTTTGCACGTACATACAATTGATTTCTTCATTGTAATAGTCCTAGTTAATTTTATGTCCTAAATCTTTACAATCTACGGGTACATTGTAAGATAGGCATATACAGACCACAAAGTAAAGAGCTGCTTTTATGATAGATTTCGCACAGTGGGAAAAGCTATTTGCGACGACTCAAAGCAAATGATTCCCCAGAAGTAGTCCCCGGCAAGCGTGCTAGTTTGATAGCTTCTGGGATACGAGCTGCTACAACTGCAATGACCACAAGTCATTTAGACGGTCCTGGTTCATATGTGGTTCTTAAGTTGTTTTTAACACACTTCAACGCGGAAAAAGAACGCTCACAGAGATGATGTTACGGGCAAATTCAGTACAAGGCCGGTACAACATGGCTAAAGAGTGCAAGCAGTTTTGTGCTGAATGTTATTACCATGTACAAATAAAAGTTGTAGCCCACGCCATTTAGGTGCGGTTTGCGGTTGAAGATAAAATGGTGCACAAAAAGTTGTATTTCCGCTTTAAAATTAAGCGTAACTGAACATGGAATATCCACGGGATAAAAATGTTGCCATGTTGTCCAACAAAGAATTTCAAATTCTGAAGTGACGGCGACTCAAGAGCTTGTATTGATTTCAATAGGTGGATTTAGTTCAATACGTAAATCGTGGATTGCAAAGCATATGAGCATGAGATCTGTATGACCTCATAGTAAGAATTCAACGCGCGACATTCCATGTTTAAAATCAAAGCAGGGTCTGATTTGGCAGAATTTTGCAATCGATTCTTGAGGACACCTTATCTGCGACGGGAAGCAATAACTTCAACGCCAATGCTGTGCTGCCATTGATTCGGCTCAATCCCAATATTCATCATATTTTCTCTTGATTTCTCTGAGAATTTGAATTGCAGCGGATCAATGCTTCAACAAGGGATACAGCAGAAGAAATGTCTATCTTGGATGATTGCAAAGATTATATGATGCAATAATCACAAAGCTTCAAAATTGTCACAACGAACACTGTTAGAGCAGAGACAAAATTGTTGAAATTTTCATGCTAATTGTGAGGAGAAATTGCATTTCCAGCAGTATCTGGAGTCGTACATTGCATCTGTCGAAATGTCATTTAGCGTCCGGCAACTGCGGTGATATTGTTCGCCAACACCAGTGCAATTTTGGGAACGTGAACACCGAACGAGTGGTACTCAGTGGACGTCAATGTACCTGTATGATGCACCGTCTCATCATTGTCATCCTAAACGACTGCTCATCTTTTGAATACCTCTTTAAAGAGACCGGTGTCGATTGGTCGAGTGTTCAATAAAATCGTACAATTTTATACTGCGCAACACCAAAGAAAAGTTACGTGCAGTAACGTTGTGCAACAGGTAACAACAACTACTAAATTCAAGCGAGAGGGCATAACAATGTACAAAGTGTGCCTCTGAAAACAATTTTCCTTCCACGGACGAGCCAGTAATCCACGATAAATTGCCCCGCCATTGTCGCACACCCATCGTATCTCCTGACCACGCAATTTGCTCATGTTTAGGTTCATATTTATTCAATAATGAGCACAATTGGTTATACAGGCTTTCACCGTCAGCGTGTTCTGCATGGACATACCTTAGCAAGGCTTCCAATCACGTCACCCTCCTCGTTTCAACAAATCGAATAATCACTGAAAGCTGGTCTTTCTATGCTTGCATCAGGAGTAGTGTCCAAGGCTATATGGTGAAGTAGGCTACACATCATCCTTTATTTCCTTGACTATATCTTCGCGAAGAAGTTGAGCACTACTATGGGAGTCATCTCATTCCTGAAGGTTGGTGAATGTATAGACACTAGGGCCATGTCTTTGTGGATTTCGCTCTAATTTTTCCAGATGTGCTTTTCAGTTGTTCATTTCACCTCCCAATCAAGTTTTACAATTTCCAAACCGTACTCCCCGGTTTGATAAGGTATGGGACTTTCGATCGTGACCTCTGAAAAGCAATCTTAGTCGAGAAATTGTATTTGTCACATCGAATAAGATGGGGAGAATGTTCTTTCGACTCTCTTTGTCCTTCTTTGCTTGCTCAACATAAATTCGCTGTTGCTCATTTAGTTGAACATCTACTGGTGTGCTGGAATTCCATTGATTCCATTTTCCATGCTGAAACAGTGTTGGCTACTACTGGTATGTCTATCAAATCCTCTGTTCCTTGAAAGAGCCATTTTCCAATCACGGAAGCCATCAACGGAAAATGATAGCTCAGAATTTGGCAGTCCAAATACTCGACAAGGGAAGCAAAATGCTGCATCCTTCTGACAGTTATACTCCAACCATGGTCGTTCAGCAAACCATTTTGATGGAAAGATCTCTGCCAATTGTTAATATTCTTTTGGGATAATTCTGCAGTTCTGGACGGATAGGACCACGTCTGCAATATGTAAAGAATAAACCTTGGTGTCAAAAATAGGATTTTATTCATAAATATATGTAGCCTACCTGATATATTCATCCCGTTCCAAACGATGACTGGGTATCATAAAATGATCCGTTTCTTCAATGGCAGAGGTATCCGTCTCCGTTTCTATACTGTTCGATGAAGTCGCAACAATCTCCATCCTCGCCAACGGCGGTGGATTTGCACTTATCCGATCTAGCTTGTCGTATCACAAAACCATCCATCATCCATCGAAGAAAGAGCTATCAAAGAAAGACATTGCGCATTATACAGCTACAATATGCAAAAAAATCATAAGTGTACATGTAGATTCAAGAACAATTTTGCGAGGACAGGTGCTAGTACGAAAATAATTTCTAAAAGATCACTTTTCGATACCTCAGCTACAATATGCAAAAAATCATAAGTGTGTAGATTCAAGAAAAATTTTGCGAGGACAGGTGTTAGCATTTACAAAAATAATTTCTAGAAAATCACTTTTCGATACCTCAGCTACAATATGCAAAAAATCATAAGTGTGTAGATTCAAGAACAATTTTGCGAGGACAGGTGTTACCATTTACAAAAATAATTTCTAGAAAATCACTTTTAGATACCAGCTACATTCCTCTTCAATATGTTAAGTAATCCCTTCCATTCCCTTGCATGTGCAATGTACATCGCACGTATGTACATGTGTAGAAATACAAAAGAGACAAAGACTTTGCTTCTGCATTTACTTCATGAAAGAACATTGTTGAAATTATGAATTAGATGTTGTCTTCATGATCGGCTTGTATCCAAACATGTAGGCCTGCATACAAGTGTAGAAACGATGAAGTGTCTATAATTTCGTGACATACCTTAGCTGTGCATTCAATCCAATTGCAGTTGCAGCATAATGTCGACGAAAATTAGAGTCAAGGTCACAAAATTCACAGGATGCGTTTTACACTTGTCAGCACATTTCATAGAAGCGATGTTATTCGTCGTGACTCGTGCAAGAATGTTTTAGATATCTTGGATGATGATTTTCATTGTAACGTTCTTGTAGTTGCATGTTCCTCTATGCCCGACATATATGCTCGAACTCGGAGAAATGAATTTTGGTGTTTCGATGAAAAAGGACGGCAGAGATAGATGGAAGAAGGCTCTCAACTTTATAAGCTTGCTCTCACGTTCTTGAGATCAATGCATAAAGTGTATACACAAAAAGTCGGTCTTAAATTTTTGTGAATGAGCTCGGTTAAAATGTATATTGATATGTTTCGTTCAAGTTGCTAGGAGGAGGAGGATATACATGTAACTTGCACAATGGACGACCGACGTAGACAGCTTATTAAGTCTTCAGAAATGATGTTACAAACAAGTGGCAGCCGTACAGTCAGAGTCTCTGACTCAGAGACTCGAAATGAGACCGCATTGAAGAGCAGATCGACTTTTGTGACTTCATGCGGCTGCGTGCAGTCCTTGTCTGTCTAACCGCCTCACATTGTGGGGAAAATAGCTTCAAGCTAATCCCGAAGCGAGTTTTCATGGTGATGGTGACGCTGTGCAGTTGCCAGAAATCACGTGATTTCATTCAAAGCAGTCGCTGTGACTCGGCTTGGCAAAGCACCGTGGCTAGGCGCAGTCATCAATGAGAGCAGCAGTTTATTGTATGACACTTCATCCGACGACGGTGTGCGGATAGAAATGTACTGAACAGAGAGTTAGTCCTACCGCTTCTGCCGTCGTCAGTTGGGTTAGCTGGTAGGCCAACTTTGGGAAAAGTGTAGACAGAAAAAAAATAGGACGGCAATTTCTTGTGTTCAAAATCTTGAGCAGGCCAGAGCAGGCTCTGGCCTCAATGGCACGACGCCACTGGTGCGAGGAGCGATTGTTGTCGAGAGAGCGCAGCGATCGAGACAATGATATCGCTTAGAGCACTGAAAATGACTTTTTAATCGAGTGAAGGAAATTTATTTCTATGCATGCATCTCCATCTGGAATATGTTAGATATCTTAGCGTCCTCTTTGTCGGCCAAACTATGACATTGAGAAGTCTATGGCTATACTTTGAAATACATAATACACTTTCTATCCATGAACTAGGAATAGACACAGGCTACTAAACATTGTAAATGAAGACTTTCTGAATCTAAATTTGATCAGTATTATACCTTTGTGTCCAGTATTCGTTACATTCTATTAACCAAATAGCGACTTGAAAGTGAAAAGAACCGCAGAAATGATAATGAAGAAAATATCAGTATTAAAAGATGCGGAGATCGAAGGGTTGAATTTTTTCGAATATTGTCAGCTGTCTGACAGAAGTCCAAATTACCAGAAATGTTGATAATTGTGTTAATAATAAATCGTCTAACAATTTGATATTCTCGATTCTGCATTTGGTCGATATAATTCAACTTAGCACATTGTAATGCACCTATGTTTCAAATGCTAGATTTGGGCACTTGTCAAGGATATTCAATGCAATTACAATCAAAAGAATACAGAGAAAACGAAATCATGACGACAATACACTTTGCAGCACAGAAGCTGACGAACTGCAGTGTTGACCGCAAAGTTGACCAGGGACTGAAAAGTAATGCTCATGCGCTCTGAGAGCTATGGTAGTATGAAACTTTTTAACACATGCATAGAAATAAAATTCTTTGTACAACAAGCAATCTCATATGATATTAGCTTTAGCTACCCAGCTTTTATGCAATACCCCAGGTAATATAAACATGGAAACATGCATACTATGTCTTCTCAAAAGCGGAATGAAGTAACCTAATTAAACCCTCGCACATTTTGATACACTCAAACATTGTAAGGTAAACGCACATGTATTTCATTGCAGAATCTATCAACAAGGCATGTTCAAAGAACAGTGAGGATTACTCAAACGAATGGAGAAGATTAAATTGGTGGCGTGCAGTGAACTGCAGGCAATATGCTCAGATGTTCTTCTCTTAATGAAAATGTATACCTCAACTGTAAAATCCGGTTCACAATTTCTCGCTGCACATTAGCTACTACTAATTGTGTCCAGTTTCCTTTTTGACCGTATAAATGTTGTTGGCCCGCCGTTATTGATACAGCTGCACCTGGTATAAACTTCACAGCATATCATTAAATAAGATGAGCTATCGCTACCATATCCAACTGTACAAACCGTCATTTCAGTGATTTTATCCTTATGTGGAGTTGTACTTAGTAGAAAGTTATTCGATTGGCGATCAGTGTGACTTTCAAATGGGTCAAAAGAAATCGTCACAACGGCAAGACGTACAATTTGTGTATTCTTCGAAGTTCTTCATTTTGTTTGACACTCATAGCAATTCAATACGATGCAAAACAGGCTCAATTCTCTCCCGATATGTTTGATGCCAAGTGAATTGAAATTAAAATAAAATATATCGCCAGACGTTTCGGGTCCAGACCCTCTATCAATGATAATAACACTTGATAATGAACTACTTCTACACTTGTAGCAGAACAGCTCCTGTTGTTTCGTGACGCCTGCTCATGTTTGGCTTGTGCAAGTTGATAAGTCGCGATTCCACCCAACTTGTTTTAACCGAATCATTCAGACATCTCAAATATTCAACGCGAGAATCTTTTATGCTACTGACGTCAGAAATTTTGGTGTGATCGGACAAAGGCACTTGCTCTGTTTTTGTTTCTAATGCTATTGTAGTGTTCACTATAACTTACGTAAAAAGGAAGAGAAGTTTTTCCTATGTATTCAGCATTGCATTTATTACACGTACATTGATAAACCACGCAAGTCTTTTCACAGCTATATTTCTCTGGTAGCTTGTTACATATTTTGTAGAGGAGAAGCGCACAGAATGCTTTCGAAGTCATATGCAATGAAATGAAAATCCAAAAAAAATAAATAAAATCAACCTGACATGTTTCGACTGGTCTTGTCAAAGGTAACCTAGCAAGTGACAATTGACAATCAAACAGTTACAATTCTGATGACTGATCAGCCGCGGTCTGGTCAATCACACGATTACCAGGGCAGGCGAAGATTGATCACGTGATCCTTTTGCTTACACAGATATGGACAGTCACGTTTAATATAAAAAGATTCAAGAATGCGCAAATTGCGATCGTTGTAGGTACGGCACACTAACTGAAACTTGCTCAAAGGGTCATCAGGAACATTGTCAGAGCTGAGCACATGCTCGGTAATGGCAAAACGAGAAATTCCCGAGCAATCGTCTGAAAACCACTTGGGTATATGCTCCCTTGATCGAACAGTCAGAGGGCGCGACGTCCTTCCAATATAGGTTGATCCACAACCACGGCGAAAAGAATATATCACAGAGGACGTAGCGGCGACTGGCAGACGATCTTTAGGAGAAGTAACGGGTGAAAAAATTCGGATTCTATGGTGACAAATCCAGTTTTTTTATCCGAAAATCCATCAATGAATTGATGGCCAGGTTTGCTCCTGCAGCCAAGCCTGTCTTGATGCTCAAGACTAACTTGCATTCCCCCGTTGCTTCTCCTAAAGATCGTCTGCCCGAGGAATCACAGAGTCTCTCGTTATTTTGTGCGAGAATCCCGCCTTGTGTTCACAAAAAGATTTTATTTCCACCCTTTACTTACCTTGTCTGTGTTTTGCTTATTCTAATATATAGGTTATTTACTCAATTGTTATTAGTTCATATCTCTTAAGTCTATTAGATAATAGGTTTGCATGCTCTCAATTTTATTCATAAATTTATTACTGTAGAAGTATATGATTTCAGATTTTGTATTTTATAGTCAGTCCATGTTTGCACTTGAATAAGAGTGGACGAAATGCATTGCGCAAGAATTAGTCTTTTAATTTTATCAAAATGAATTTTAGTGGCTTTATTTATTTGTGGTTCTTGTCCTGTTTTTTATGATTTCTCAGCGTTTTTCCTTAGGCCTACTTTAATTCATGATCACAGTGATCAATGTAATATTCTATATCAATACATTTGGCATTAATGCTTTCCTATTATAAAGAATGCTTTTGATCTGAGAACTCGGCTTTTTTCTTTCAGAAATTAGCATTTTTTTCATATCAAGCATACGTTGTCATTTTTGCCAATAAAAATCTCAAACCATTAATTTTGTTGTCTAATTTTGATAATTCATGAACTGAAGCTGTAAATCTGATACTTAAAGTCTAATGAAGTTGAACAGGAGGAGTAATAAATAAAGCTGTGTTGATGTGCCCCACTGGGTGGACACATTGAACCACTTTGGGAAAAAATTTACAATTCAAATTGTGAGAAGATGAAATGTCACAGAAACGTCCAACATATCAGAGATTACTTAGCATGCCCTCATCTTTCCATCCAAGTTTGATTTTGGTTAATTTGATTTAGTATATTTTAACTGTCAAGTAATGTTGAAAAACAATATTCAATAAGCCCCACCCTCCCCTGTAAGTAGGCAAAGCGTGAATTTCAAAGAAAATAAAAATCGTTACAATCAGCTGAGTAAGCAGATGAACATGAAACACAAAAGTGATGTAAACAGTCGCAATGGTCTCAGTGGCTGAGTTTCATAAAGCAATGTTTTCCGGTTAATTCGCCACATTTCCTATTAATTCCCCGAATAAGTTTCATATGTTGCACATTGTAAAACGTACGGATAATTCGTAATTCTTCACTTTTTCCATCCCCAATTCACAAATCTTCATATCAATCTCCACGCTGAATTCGTCAAGAAAGCTGAACATCGCACACATTCCCATTTTAGCACTATTACAAAATTCTCTTGTCTGCGTCTTTCAAAAATGTCGGGAAAATTTCAGTCTGTCAGGGACAGTATCATGCAGGCCTAATGGGAGATTCTCGATACGTTCACATTGTAGCAGAAGGGTAGACCACAAATTGCATTGGAAGCTTCCTTCTCCGCTTTCGGTGTTTAGAGAAGGCTGTGAATGCAGGCATTAACTACATCAAATAGAATCGTGAATGTTTTGACTATGCATTGATTCATCTCAACATGAAGGCCTGACGATGGTCTTATAATGACGACCGAAATTAATTCGGGACCAGATCTGGATTTTCACATCGTATTGCCTCGAGGAAAGATCGACCTGCGTATATTTTTTACATTGATGTTCACTTGAGTGGCATAACACTAGGTGACATGCCACGCGTAATTCACGCGCAATTACGGAACACCCCAAACATCCTTGGTTAAGGACATTCTATTCTTCTACCCGCGTACATACGCGCTGCACTAAGAGTCAGCAATCACTTGATCTGATGCTGTTAAAACATGGGAAATGTTTATGAATACGCGCGGGCGAGCGTTTATAGTTTGCGCGCCGTCTACGGTTGTCTGCGCTGCCGCTTGAACCACGGATGAACCGCTAAGCATGTTCTGTCTTTCCTGAGCATGAAATTGAGGTCCTATCACATTGTTTAGCCTCTGATACATGCAGACACATGAGACACAAAGTCTATATAACAGGACTGCCAACTATACTAACTTATATAACAGATATTGCAGCAATATCCCGCATAGCCACGCGTGACTGAGCGTGGCATGTCACCTCGTGAAACATTTCGGAAAGAATATATCTTTTTGGTTTGCTTCTGATTAAAGGGTCATCCCATCCACTGTCATAAGTTCTTTTTTTATCAAGAGATATATTTCGCCCTGTATCGTCCCAGCACGATGATTTTGAGAGACAAAGATCATTAATGAGTCCTCAGACCTTCACAGAAGCAGCTCTCCGTACACAAATATGTCGGACCACTATTCACCGCAGCATATTCATATCTTAGCAAAAATTCAAGATATTATACCACTTATAAACAGTTCCAACATTTAATTCACGTTATAAAAACATTTCAGTTTTATCAAATGACTGTCAGGTCTGTCAGTTCTTGCATCTTCCAAAATCTTTGAAACACTAAGACTGGAGATTTGAACTCCTGATGCATGAAGACCGACATGACAGTCTGAATTTTCGGAAAAAAACACCAGTTGTTAGAGGTAGTTCGTGCTGTTAGCCACGAGCTTTCAAAGGCTTGCAGCTTGTCTTAATCATGCATGTAGAATGAAATATAAGTGCGGTGCATGGCTCAAGAATCATCAACTACAAATCACAAAGGATAAGTAACGCGACATTTCATGATCAATATCTGATAAAGTAATAATAAAATGCTTTATTCCGATATGACAAACACATGACGGATTACAATAAATGAAGAAAAACAATCATGTAAGTTAATTAGTAAGCCTGTCAGATTGAAGGAGTGGAAGACTGATGTCAAATGGTTATGTCAGCGTGAAGTAGGCCTATTCGGTTGAAAACGTTCCTTCCGATGTTATTGTTGTTGTTCACTGTTCTTTGTAATGAATGCGGTCTTCTTAGATTCCGGTCGTGGTTTATCTTAGGCGGAAGGAACTTGTACAGTGGATCCGCTTCGTTGATGGTGACCTTCTTGAACAAGCGGGTTTCAATTTTTGCAATTGTGTCCTGAATGTTGATCGCCTTGCAGTACTTGAACTTAATACTCCTATTTACGTAACTCGTAAGTCGTCTATTGTCATTTTGATTTGTGAAACCCCACCAACTTGGTATCGCGGAAAGGAGACGATTGAAGACAAGAGCGTTGTAAACCTGGTGAACAGACTGAGGCTTTGCACCGCGGTTCTTAATGATTTTGATGGCTACAGACTTTAGTTGCATTTCTTGATTTAATTGTTGATATCAGTGTCCATTTTTAGGCGATCGGTGAATGTGACTCCTAAAACTATTAGTTCTTGATATCGTTTTATTTGAGGCAATGGTTTAGGTTCTTGTTGAGCTTTCGGTCTTTTTTACTTTGATGCATTGATTTTCAGATTGTTTTCTTCTACCCAGTTACGTATCGAGGACAATTTAATCTCGGTGGAGTTGAAGTTATTCGGCGGAATGATAAGTTAGGTATCGAGAGCGTATTCTACAATGACGTTCCCATCTTTTATGGGTATTAGATCTGAAATTGCGACGGATAATGTAAAAGGACCTAATACAGAGCCTTGAATGACACCAGCGTTAACTTTTGATTCTTCAGAGATGGTGCCTCTGTAACTTGTGGTTAGGCGGCGTTCAGTGAAGTCGATGAGCCATTTGTACAGTTTGTTGGATATGTTAAAGTTGCACATTTTTCGGAATAGATTGCCGTGTATCACCGTATCAAATGCCTTGGAGAAGTCCACGGAAATGACTCTCACAATACTGGCGATCTCGAGAAGGCTCGTGATAGTGTGGGTAAGCGCAACTAAGGCTCTTGTTGTTCCTCCTGATGCTCGGAAGGCATATTAATCTTTGAAAATATAAGCAAGATAGAAATGAAATTATGTAGCCTACATTGGCTACTTAAAATAAATGACGGTAACAACAATGATATGTAGTGCTGTAAAAACGTAATGCAACATCTATCAAAATAAAACTTGTTTCTTATGACGAGAAAGTAAATGTAGGCTAATGGCTTCCATATGCTGCTAACCTCTAGACCTTTGTGTCTATTGTATGCGAATTCTTGCGATGTGCAATGGCTCCTTAACTCGACGCCTCGTCCAGTATCTCTCTCGCGTGATCACTTCAGCGGGGAAAGATGCTTGATGACTGAAATTGAGTGTGCTCAGATAAAGGTGGATCCACGGTGCTCTTAAATCGACATGATTATGAAGATAAACTCAAAACTGTTGTCAATGGTGATTGGCACTCTGTAATAATCCAACAAAGCCTGTGTCCACTAAATTGATGAATATTCTCAAGCGTCTGGAGAAGAACAATGAGGTCACTCAAAGACAGCATTTTAGACTTAACTGCATCTGAGCCTACTTTATCTCAAATGTGTGGCCTTCCATTAGATGTATCCCTCAATAGGACCCTTCCTTAGATGTATGGCCTTTCCATAAAGAAGGTTAGCGCCTCGTCCATTCGTTTGCTTTTTTGGATCACATATCTGCGACATCAGTGCCAACATATCAAAGATCTTACAGCTCCTAATGTAAAATACACCCAGGAGACTAAAGAATTAAGCTCAGTTGTGCGACATTCTACGGACTATCGAATCAAAACCGTCTCATCGATTAGTGAGCTACGATATTGTCAACCTCCTTGGATCAGTGCCTGCGAATGAAGCTGTGAAAATTTCCAGCGATCGATTGAAAGTTGATCCCTCCTTGTCAAATCGAATTTCACTCTCCATCAACTCAATCGAAGAATTGCTCAAACTCTGCATGGAAGAAGCATACTTCAAATGTTTTACATCCTTCTTCAAATCCTCAACCTGTTTCATGGGATATCAGTCATGGCCCCGACATAGCCAAGAAGATTCGTTCCTTCAAGCCTCCTGCTATTCGGTCTGAGTCGGAGTCATTCCTCGGCCTCATCAATTACTTTAGCCGAATGATTCCCAATTACTCCAGAATCGTACAGCCTCTACAGTCACTCCGGAAGAAGGAGGTAGACCTCAATTGGTCAGAGGCACATCAGCAAGCCTTCGATCAACTTCTGCAAGTTATGGCAAGTCCTCCTGTTCTCCAGAGTTATGACCTGCTCCAACCAGTTACTTTGACAACCGATGCCTCGGAGAAAGCGATTGGTGGAGTCCTTACCCAAGGTGACAAGCCCGTGATGTTCGTCTTCCGCATCCTATTGCCTCCGCCACACTGCGATTTTTTCCAAGCGTTTCCGAACAAAGCGTTTTGCAGCAAATATAAAGTAATCATTGCAGCAGTTATAGACTGCCACACTGCGAGCAAAGCAAACCAGAGCGATTGCTTCCGGACATACGTTTGCTCGCGTTTGCTTTCAATATGGCTGAGGCCTAACACAGACAGAGCAAAGATACAGCAATATCGAGAGAGGCGCTAGCAGTCGTTTGGTCCGTTCTGCAACTGAGGCAGCTGCTTCTTAGAAGGCACTTCAAACTGATCACCGATCACAAGCCGTTGAAGATCTATGGTGGTGCGAGTCTACCGAAGGTGGCATCGAATCGTCTTATCCGTTGGTCCATCATATTTCAACGGTTCGACTTCTCCATACAACACAAACTCGGCAGTGAAATCAAGCATGCCGATGCCTTAGCAAGGCTGAAGCTTCTCAGTGACGATTCAAACAAAGAGGACCTGGTAATTAACAATGTGGTGAGCGATATCTCCGATGAGTGGGACCTTACTCTACAGCAAGCGATGCAAGCAGACGAACTAAGTCAATCCATCCTCAAGTGTATTCAATCGTCCAACTGGAAGAATATCCAATGAGCGACCTTTCTACAGGATTCGAGATCAACTAACGGTTCAAGATGGCCTCGTCTACTTCAGTAACGAATGCTATATCCCGAGGACCGCCCGAAGAGACGCTTTCGATTCCTGCAATCAAATGCACAAGGGTATTCACTCCACAGTCAACCGAGTCAAGTTATCATCCTGGTGGCCTACTCTCCAGTCTGACGTGCGTAACTGGATCCAAAGTTGCTCACCTTGCTGCACACTGAGCCCTTACAACACCAAGAGTCTAAATCCATGGCTTACTGCTGATGTTTTCGAGTGAGTACACATGGATTGGTGTCATATCCCCAACATCGGCAATGTACTCGTACTGGTCGATTCGGCATCTGGTTGGATCGAGTGCAGCCTTCCACAAGCAAGAACTACCTGCAACGTCATTGATACCATGTCTTCTGCCGCTTTGGTGTCCCGAGGATCCTTGTCACGGACAATGCCGCAGAGTTCACATCTCAAGAAATGAACCACTTTTGTCAGACGAATGGCATCACAAGGATCATCACCCTCCGTATCATGCGGAATCGAATGGTGTGGCGGAAAGAGGAGTCCAGACGGTGAAAAGTGGCATGAAAGCGTGGAAAATGGACGTTAGCCATTTACCATTCAAGGAGTACCTCAAGCGTCTTCTTCCACATCACCGAGTCTGCTTCAAGCGACCTGATGGACGGACACCTGCGGAAGTGGTATGGGAGAAAAATCAGAATACCTCTGTCAAAAAACTTCCTCTTCTCTCAACCTGTACAATACAAGAGCAGAGATGGAGCCTTACGTGACGCTGGTTTCCTACTCGAGCGCGGATCCAACACATCATGGGTATTGGATACTGCTGACAATCGTTTGCGATTAGCCCATGCAAATCAGCTCTCCCGCCTGCCGGATGTCTCAACTCCAGAAGCAAGCACCAAAGACTTAATGGTTGACGATCCCGACAAGACAATTCCAATGGTAACGAGCCCACGTCCTTCAACATCTACACCAGTCCGAGCCCAAGGAAACAAAGGTCAAGGCAGAAACGCGTCATCACCGATTATAGTGACTTGTGAGGGATGTCGTGTATGGTATTGTCTAGAACCGAAAGAAAGTCATTATTGACCAGCTCGTGCTCTGATTGGCTACCCAATCATTCAATAACCAGTCATCTTTTGATTCAATGACCATTTAGGCATTGAATATCTATGATGCATTTGAGTATTGACTATTATCTTTTCTTTAGTTGCTGATTGATTTCAGATTCATGTTCATGAGTTGTACTGCCTCATATAAATACCGGCTAATAAATCATTCGGACACAACTTGTCCGGTACGCCACTTATATTTTCTATGCGATTCATATGAAGCCTTATTAGAGACAGTATGGGGTCCACAAGACAATACAACACGAATAATAGAGTTCATTCAGTGCCGACGTTTCGGACTTCGTCCTTTGTCAAGGCAAACGTTTACACGCGCACATACATGACACTTTATATACCAGGAACATAGCACATTTGGAGCTGATAACACATCAAAGAAGAAGTCAGTCATTTCATGTCTTCTATTCATTTTTGGTTCTAGCAATTTGACTTGCCGAGTTTTGGACATTGTAGTATCAACAGGTTCACTACATTTATCAATAATTTCTACATGGAAGCTATCAATAGAACCCTTGTGATCTGGATCACTATGAATCACGCGGTCAGAAAGAGTACTGATTTTGTTGCTGGCATTAATGCTATTTCGGTGTTCAGCATACCGCTAATAAAAAGTGCGACTGCTTTTGCCGATGTGTAATTCTGTAAATAATTTACAGGTAAATGAATAAAGTAAAAACCACACTAGTACGGAAGAATGTTATTCGAGCTTTCGACCGTCCTTCAGACGGTCATAATCATGAAATGAATGAAAACATTTACACCTACACGTACACCAAAAGATAAAAATGAAGAAGTTAACAGGTAAGAAAAGAACAGAAGTAGTAAGCACATTCCAAATTCAAGTGCAAAATGTGAAATGCTGAGTCATCATGCTGACTCAGCCCCGTGACCTTGCGTGACCTTAGGGGATACCTCACGTGACCTTAGGGGATGACCTCACGTGACCTTAGGGGATGACCTCACGTGACCTTGACCTTGCGTGATCTTAGGGGATGACCTCGTGTGACCTTAGGGGATGACCTTAGGAAGAGAGTTTGCCAAGGATGTGATGGAAGGCTGGTGTTGGAGGTTTTGGGATGAGAAAGTCCATTTTTCGACAGGAAGGAGTGCTCGGATGGGAAAATGGAGTGCAGATTCGGACTCTACGTGAAATTTTGGGTTAGGAAGGATGTTTCCAGCGACATTGGAGAGAAAAAGTTTTGAAGACCTCCCCCCCCCCCTCCTGCCAAACTTCCAACTTTGGTTGTAGACATCGTAGAAAGTCGTGCCATAGCTCATTTGAAAGCTAAGAGTGAGAAAAATGCCGTGGAAAGCTCAGTTTGGACTCATTTTCTTGGGTTTAGGGAGGAAAATGGCAGGAAACCGTCAGAGTTGGAAAAGGCAGGTGTTGGAGGTTTTGGGATGAGAAAAGTCGTTTTTCGACAGGAAGGAGACCTCGGAAGGGAAAATGGAGTGCAGATTCGGACTCTACGTGAAATTTTGGGTTAGGAAGGATGTTTCCAGCTACATTGGAGAGAAAAAGTTTTGAAGACCTCCCCCCCCCCCCTCCTGCCAAACTTCCAACTTTGGTGTTAGACATCGTAGAAAGTCGTGCCATAGCTCATTTGAAAGCTGGGAGTGAGAAAAAGGCAGTGGAAAGCTCAGTTTGGACTCATTTTCTTGGGTTTAGGGAGGAAAATGGCAGGAAACCGTCAGAGTTGGAAAAGGCAGGTGTTGGAGGTTTTGGGATGAGAAAAGTCGTTTTTCTGGCAGAAGGAGGCCTCGGATGGGAAAATGGAGTGCAAATTCGGACGTTTTGGTCAAAGTTGGGTCTAGGAACTTCTTCCCAACGCAATCGGAGAGAAAAAATTCTCGCTGACCTCCCCCCCTCTGGAGAGCTACCTTCGATCTTGGCTTCTAGTGGACGGATTTTGTCGTGCCATAGCTCGTTTGAAAGCTAAGAGTGAGACAAATTCAGTGAAACAAACGGCTTGTTCATATCTGTCTTCGTTTAGATGTGAGACGCCATTGAAGATTTTGGGACATTGGCGAAAAACGACAGAGTTAGAATTTGGGACGTTTTGGGCTGTAGCTTCAAAACGAAGCATCGGATTGGAAAACGGATTTCAGATTTGGAATCAGCGTGAAATTCTCTATCTGTATGGTGAGTTTCAAGTCAATCGGAGAGTTTCAAGTCAATCGGAGAGAAAAATTTTCAACATTTTTCGAAAAAACGACAGAGTTAGAATTTTTGCGATGGCTGCCTACTGTGGAGCCAAAACGAAGCATCGGATGGGAAAACGGAGGCCAGATTCGGATTCAGCGTGAAATTCTGCATCGGTATGGTGAATTTGAACGCAATCGGAGAGAAAAATTTTCGCTGACTCCCCCCCCCTCGGGAGAGCTCGCTTCGATTTTGGCTTCCAGTGGACGGATTTAGTCGTGCCATAGCTCGTTTGAAAGCTAAGAGTGAGACAAATTCAGTGAAACAAACGGCTTGTTCATATCTGTCTTCGTTTAGATGTGAGACGCCATTGAAAATTTGGGAGATTGGCGAAAAACGACAGAGTTAGAATTTGGGACGTTTTGGGCTGTAGCTTCAAAACGAAGCATCGGATTGGAAAACGGATTTCAGATTTGGAATCAGTGTGAAATTCTCTATCTGTATGGTGAGTTTCAAGTCAATCGGAGAGAAAAATTTTCAACATTTTTCGAAAAAACGAGTTAGAATTTTTGCGATGGCTGCCTACTGTAGAGTCAAAACGAAGCATCGGATGGGAAAACGGAGGTGAGATTCGGATTCAGCGTCAAATTCTACATGGAAATGGTATATTTCCAGCTCAATCGGAGCACTAGAACCGGAGATAGACGGGTTTTCAGTGTTTGGATGATGGGTATTACGTCATCAGCTGATCGCCACACACTATATAAGTGGAAACTCGGCTTGTGGAAATCAGTTCTCCTCCCGACTGGGTTGGGGTAGGTGAACTCTGGAGCTCCGATGATAGCATTGGAAATCTGAAAAACCGGGTTTCTGTAAGAAACCGACTTAGAAAATTTCATTGCTGATATCAGCTAAGGCGTCAGACTTAGAGGTTCGCCAGGAGATGGCCTTCGTCTCCAGGCCATAAAAGACTCCAAAACTTTAAAGGCTTGTAACTTTGCTTCTACAAGTCCGTTTGACTTGATTCAAAAAAGGTTCGGTCGCTATTGACCTGCCCTAAGTGATAGACTACTTATAAAATGTCATAAGTAGTGCTAAAAAGTTGAAAAATTTAAATTCACTAGTTTTGGAGGTTTTCTGGGGTTTTCGACCCTGCTGAAGTCAACTAGATGATTTTTAGTGAGCCACATATGGACTAAGCAGCTTTTCACTGCGAGCGAGCAAGACACGGAGAGTTTTGCTGTAATATTCCACTGACAGGGTGTTCCTTCGGGACGGCGGACGATGCCGTAGTGATAAGTGTGGCAAGGGAGTGTGTCATAGTTTAGACCGTAATCGCTGGGACAACTCATGTCTCATGTTGGGCATTTGACACAGTTCTCAACGTAGCACTTTGAACGCCAATCGGTTGAGTCTTAGCTATCTTGTCATGGGTGGCCTCTAAACATCTCCATTGCAAAACGCTGGTGAATCAAGCTCTCTACGGCTTGCTATCAAGCTACTATCAAAGTCTGTCAACCTCTTACCAACTCCACCGGTTTTCATGTCTGGCGATCAAGTCATGGACGGTGCACGATTTTCGGTGTGATACCTCCTGTGGGTGATTTCGAGACAGCGGTGAAGTCCGTAGCTGCACGGACGTGGGGCGATGGTAATCCTTGTGAAACCTCTCTGCGTCATGTTTGCAATGTTTCGTCTCCGTGATAGAGACAAGCAGAACTGATGAATGGAATGAAGGGAGGAACATTCATGCGCCAACACGCAACACATCACAGACTTCTCTCTTCGCTAGTGAACAAGCTCTTGTCAGTATCGTACAGAAACTTTATCATATTGTACAAAAGTTTTATTGCAACACAGGTTGATGTATAGTTAGAAAGTTTGATCATCAACGTTTTATTCGTAAGTCTAGTCAGAAACTGTATCATAGTTTGCAAAGTTAGTGTAGTCAAAAAATTTACTGTGACACACGTTTGTAAAAGTAAAGTCTGATCATATGAAGTTGTGTTCGTGAGTGTCGTCAGAAAGTGTATCGATGGTTTGTAAAAGAAAGTTTT
>CAJQUW010016281.1:0-17500 GCA_907163375.1 Prostheceraeus crozeri
TGCGCGAGCTGCTAAAAGTGTAGCAGTCGATACAGAGTCACGCATCTTATTCTTCAAGTTTTTAAAAAATTGCTCAACAGGTTTCCGATTGTAATAATACAGCCACGATGTGGATCTTTGATGTGAACATTTTTTGGCTGATAATCTTTTTTCTTTTCCTATACATTTGATTTGCAAGAGGTTGCATTCTTGCTGCATGGCAGGCATTGTACATATTCATCCTGAGGAATTATAACAATCATGCGAGAATAAGAACTCATAGTTTTTGTTAGATAATTATTAATGGGGAGTTTTCAACAATATTCACTTCGAAATCTAAATTCTTTCCGGACACTCTTGCGTAAAGTCAAAATGAATTAAAGTAAACCGTTATGGTTTTTCAGTAGCTGCTTGAAAAATTTCAATTAAGGCTTTTGATCCTCTGGGTGCAACTTGTCGCGCTAAAATTTCAAATTGACTTTTATCTCGCGGATTCTTGAATATAGCATAATAATGATGTATTCAGGTTTCCGTGTTACGAGCTTCTTTTTCCTATCAGGGAAACAAATAATTTTGGTGTTTAGTGATATAGATGATTTAAAACCACCTTTTATATGAAGTGCCTGCACGCGTTGTGAAACTTTATCCTGTAACATCTTTTGGAATTCTTACTTTCTTTAAATAAATCATCCAATACAACAACATCATTAGACTGAAGTTTATCCACTGCAATAATTCCTTCGATGTTCGAATTAAATGTTGCGACTTTTAATGCCTGATGAAATCAACCTGTGAAACAACGACGGTTGATAAATACAATAACACCAAAATCACTCGATTGATAGGGTTCCTTAAAACAACTCCCTTCTTTTATCAAATATATTCAGCGTGAAAACAGTTTTACCTGCATGAGATGGACCTGATACAGTCAGAACTTTATCACATTGAAGTCTGAAATCCATTTTATTTACTTTGAGGACTCAACATTTGCATAATTAACGCTTAGAGCCAAAGATGATTACCCAATAGGTTGCCCACGGCAGGAGCTATCATTGGAAGTATTGCTGAAAGGAAACCGCCCTTTTGTGTTAGGTTTTCCTCTTTCTTTGAAGGGTTGACTTTAGGATTGGAGATGAAACGCCAAATTCGTAAGCATATCGCTTAAGTAACTACTTTCGTTGTTTTGCTGAATTAATTTCTTGTCTCAACTCTTTCTAATTCTTCGTCCTCAAACTTTCTCACAATGAGAAGATATATTTCATGGAATGAATTTATCGTTTGGCATGTCGTATTTTTTTATAGCATTGTATCGCTTGATTTTCTTTCATTCTCGGGAGCTTGAATGGATGAATGGAAAACTTTTGACTTTTACGTTTCGCACATTTTTCCGTGTTAGTCGTTTGCTAAAACCTATCTTTACCACACTTGCCATAGGGTACTCAACTATTTGCGACTTTTAAGTGACACTCGAAATGAGCAATGATCACAGTGGTTACATTTGCAAACGTTTTGAATGCAATATTACGGTATGAAACAGCGGTTCTGAACAAAAAGCTACATGCTTCTCACTCGTCATCTCTTGAAGAGATGCCGCTCTCGCTTCTTTTCATTTTCCATTTCCTTTTCGCTTTACTATACATCACAACACATGAACTAGTTTTCACCGTTACTGATTGTCTATAGCAAGTCTTTTTGAAGACACATCGGACAAATAACCATACAAAAAATTAAAAATAAATATTGTAATAAACATTCAATTCTCAAAGATATTAAAATATATAGTAACAGCTCTCTCCAAAAAAAAATAAAATAAAAATGAAAGAAATTATTAATGTTAAAAATCTTAATAAAATCTAAATTTCACATTATAAAATAATATGAAAGATTATAATCGCGCTCTAGCTTTTTTCATAAATACATAGACACAATGACCGTACAGCAAGGAATATACTTCGAGAGTGATGGGTGAGCAGACATAGTCGAAACTCTCGGAAAACCAGTTGTGCTACAAGATCATAAGTACCATGCTGCATTTTCAATTTGTCGCGAGCACGCGCTATGGACTCGTGAGTTTTTGGTCTAAAGTTGAATGTGGAATATCTGAAATCGCTTTCCAATTCACTTATAGGACTGTACCTGTGATGGTTAAATGCGTTTATAAGATCCGTTCAGTCAATTTTTATCATATGTCTTTTTAAAAAAATTGTCTTCGGGGGTGATCTACCACTGTGTTATTTGGGAATAAGAAGCAAAATGGAGGAACATGAGCGGTTCTTTCCACCTTCCTTCCTTTTCCAAATTGACTAAAACTTAATTTTCGCAACTAAGTCGCGCACATCCATGACAATGCTATCAGAGAATGTTTCATTTAAAATCCTCTAGAAATAGAGTGCTAGCATCATCGACCACTGCTTCGATGTCGGTCTATCTTTATGGAAAAATTTATCACCATATCTTGAACAGCTCCTTTTAAACTTTGCCTATGATAGAATGTAATGTTCCGCAGTCGTTTTTTAGTGTTGGAGAAAGATGTATGAATCACCTTTATCTAACCATCCATTGCATCTGCGCGAAAACAACACTCTTCTTCATAGTAACATTTATTGCTCATTATACCCGGCGCACTCTAACAAGCAAATCGCATTTATATAATCAATGCGTCTTGCGTCTAGAAGAGTAACTTCTAAAATCTCGCAGATACAGTGGTAACTATTCAATTACAGCAGAGCAATGTACTAACCATGACAGGACGCTTTGGCTCTCGAGTGCTGAGGGTAAGGAGGAAAGAAGCATTTGTTATGAACGTAGCTACTACAACGAACAGACAAAATAGGAACACACAAATCCTTAAAACGTTTCGTGACTTCATGATAATGTTGATTCACTCTACTATCCCAAGGTGGGGAGCATAAATATCATCAATGATATTAAATTAGGAAATACTTTCCTCTCCTTACCAGGATTATTACAAAAGATGCGTATAACATTGAAAGCAGCTAACCATCGTTTAAAGTCAATAAGAAGAGCACTCTCACAAGAAAAGCCATAGTCTTGCAAATATTTCAGATTAAGTCCATGAATGTGTTTTTCTCGCCCATTGATCAACATTGGGATGCAGTTGAAGTGTTGGGCATGGTTGATGCATAGACACTGACAATCTGATATGTCCAATTGTTTCATAGCAATAAGCACTGAGCTCCTGTTACAGGTTCACCCTCACAATCATAAAAATGATGGATGAAGCCTAAAAACGGAATATTTATTTCACATCATCTAAGGGAAACGTTCTATAACATATTTACAAAATGAAAAGGAATTACATCGATGCTTCTTTCACGACAAAATACACAAATGATATGATTCGGCAACGAAGTAGGAAGTAATATTGTATCTTAATAAGACACGCCACCGACACTCAAAGCACATAAATGCGAATTTGTCATAGGGTAGAGTTAGGAAAAATAGGACTAGTAATTCTCCTTCTTTTTGATTTGCGTTTTGATTATGTAGCATTCTTTCTCCGACTTGCGCTTCGTGACCACTGCTGTTTAAGGATTTTTGATTCAATTATGTCGTCGTCCACGTTGGGTGGTTTTGGATATATAGGATGGATTCCATATGCATGGAGACAGAGGCTAATTTTATTATCCTTATGCCGACATAATTTATAGCCCATTCACTTTGAAAAGGATTTAATCCCATACAGTACCTTCTCCGAGCTCGTCGCATGTGATGGGTGTTGAATGATCTCCCTCCTTCTTATAGTAAGTGCACCAATGTGATACCGGTAGGCAAATGTGATTACCATCCCAAATCTTTCTATAGGGAGTATCCTTGTCATCTCTCACCTTCCACTCTTGAGCAAGAGGAGTAGGAATGTCCATATTTAATGTCACGTACTCCTCAATAATATCATTGTTTTGGGTGGCGGAATATGTAACGACGGACTCAGGGGGGATCAGTATGTAGTCCCCATACTGATTGTTGCATTATCTTGACATCCGTGGAAGGGAGCCATTCCCGTTTGGAGTACTACGCCATGAATCGTCATAACGACAAGACTTGTTTTTAATTTACGCTGTAGCGGTTGTTTAGGATTATGTACCTTGGTTGTTTTCTTCCACTGGCCTCAGTTGTAAGATGATCTGATCGTTAGCGAGAAACCTTTGTTAAACGTTTGACCACCATTTTGTCCTATAGTGCAGCAGATGGAGTAGATGCCTGAAAATGGAAAAGATTGTCTTAAGTTTACGTTCAAGGGAGGGAGGAGGGTAAGGAAAGTAGCGACTTACCATTTTAGTTGGATTATATAGAAACAGGGGAACTAGAGGAGAGAGAGAAATGTGCGTCCGTCACTCGTGCGATTCAACGATGGAATGATTCTCACTGTGAAGGCTCGCTATTTATATAGAAATGCTTGATTCTCATTGGATAATGATCCTCATTGGACAATAACATCAAGCTGATTCCAAATCTGGCCTCCGTTTACCAATCCGAGCCTTCATTCGCCCGCTGGAGCTGTTTCTTGGGAAATTCTAACTCTATCGTTTTTCGTTCAATCTCCCAAATCTTAAATGGCCGTCTCACATCTAAACGAAGACAGATAGGAACAAAGCCGATTCTTTCAGTGAATTTGTCTCACTCTTAGCTTTCAAACGAGCTATTGCACGACTTTCTACGATCTCTAGAAACCAAAGTTGGAAGATCGGTGCCGGGGGGGGGGCGGCGTCAGCGAAACTTTTTTCTCCGATTGACTTGAAACTCACCATACCGATGCAGAATTTCACGCTGAATCCGAATCTGGCCTCCGTTTTCCCATCCGATGCCTCGTTTTGACGCTACAGCCCAAAACGTCCAAAATTCTAACTCTGTCGTTTTTCGACAGTCTCCCAAAATCTTAAATGGCGTCTCACATCTAAACGAAGACAGATAGGAACAAGCCGTTTGTTTCACTGAATGTGTCTCACTCTTAGCTTTCAAACGAGCTATGGCACGACAAAATCCGTCCACTAGAAGCCAAGATCGAAGCTAGCTGTCCAGAGGGGGGGGGAGGTCAGTGAAATTTGATGAAAAATGTTTTGGTGACGGTCCAAGGTCGAAATTCCACACTTTGGAAAATTTTCAAAATTTTACCCATACAAAGTCACTCTGACACTTAGGATTTTTTCAGGTAAGCGAGCTCCGACCTAAAATCTTGTAACCGCTCTAACTTTTGAACGGCTGGTCCGCTTGACTCGCAACAAAAAATGTTGTCGAGCAGTTTTTTCTCCTCTTTCAAACGAGTAGCTGTAAGACAAAATCCGTCCACTAGAACCAAAGTTAGAAGAGTGCTGTCGGGGGGGGTCAGTGAAATTTGATGAAAAATGTTTTGGTGACGGTCCCAGGTCGAAATTCCACACTTTGGAAAATTTTCAAAATTTTACCCATACAAAGTCACTCTGACACTTAGGATTTTTTCAGGTAAGCGAGCTCCGACCTAAAATCTTGTAACCGCTCTAACTTTTGAACGGCTGGTCCGATTGACTCGCAACAAAAAATGTTGTCGAGCAGTTTTTTCTCCTCTTTCGAATGCAACTCGAACGAACAAAATCCGTTCACTAGAACCAATGTTAGAGGAGTGCTGTCTCGGATTTTTTCAGGGGTGGGGGCTCCGACCTAAAATTCTTTAACCGCTTACTAACTTTACAGCTGTTCCGATTGACTCGCAACAAAAAATGTGGCGGGCGGTTTTTTCTCCTTCTTTCGAAGGCAACTTCCCGAGCGAACAAAATCCTTCACTAGAACCATAGTGATGAATATTGGGGGGGGTCAGTGAAATTTGATGAAAAATGTTTTGGTGACGGTCCCAGGTCGAAATTCCACACTTTGGAAAATTTTCAAAATTTTACCCATACAAAGCCACTCTGACACTTAGGATTTTTTCAGGTGAGCTACGACAGTCCACCCTCCCAACCTGGCCGGCACACCACGCCAACCTAGACACCACATCACCGCGCGCTATACGACGGTCGGCCAGAGGGGGGGGGACGTCATACCCGAAGCACC
Source organism: Prostheceraeus crozeri (assembly GCA_907163375.1). Classification (NCBI taxonomy): domain Eukaryota; kingdom Metazoa; phylum Platyhelminthes; order Polycladida; family Euryleptidae; genus Prostheceraeus; species Prostheceraeus crozeri. The sequence continues at coordinate 6,025 of CAJQUW010016281.1, forward strand.
ACGGCGGCCGACCACGACACTCTGCCGGTCCAGAGGGGGGGGGACGCCAGCGACGGCGGGCATCTTGCGCTATCCAGAAGTGGAGTTTTACTTACTACTTGAATCTTTTGATATAAAAATTTTCACTGTAGACACATACTTTTTTGAGTCGACACTCTACCTATATATCTCTACTCTATGGTGTCAATTGACACCCCACTGCGCCACCCTTGAATTCACGGATTGAAGTCACTTGTTCTAACGGAATTGGATGACTTATGAAGGTGCTAAGTGAAATAAATTCTTGCAGATAGAAATAACAAAAAAAGAGGAAAACAGATTTATAGCTCGAATTATTATTTTTATTATTATACATATATTTGTTTACGGCGCGCAAAACCTTAATGTATCAAGGCGCTGGTGTACAGCTCAAACCACGGAACAAAATAAAGAACGTCTTTAATTTGCATCGAAATTGGAAGAGGCCAATTTCAAAGTCTCGGATGTTCACAGGAAGACTATTCCTGAGTCTAGGACTCGCTGCCGAGAAAGCACGGTCGCCCATGCGGATGCGGGTTCTGCTAGGTTGTCAGATGGAGGGACCAGAGGATGAACGAAGACGATATCCAATCGGATCAGGTGGGTGGAAGTCGTCGGTAGGGTATCGGGGGGATATAACATGCAACGTCTTATATACGATGATAGCCAACTTGAATTATATGCGCTGCTTTATTGGAAGCTAGTGCAGATCACGAAGGACCGGTGTAATTGCTGAATTGAATTGAGTCATAAACGAGTAGGCCTACTGAAGATTGGAAAGTCCTAAATGTGTCTTAAGCGTGTCATGCTTCGAACCCACATGTAGAGTGCTGAATGAGTCCTAAACGACTGCAAAAAGTTACAATTTAACTTGAATGAGACCTAAACGATAGTGCTACAATATTAGAACTCAATGAGTCTTGAAGTCTAGTAGGCCTACACATGCTACATTTTGATTCACTTAGTCACAGGAGGTGGGTTCCGGACTTTCTACAGTACTCATTTCGGACTTTATGGATTCCAGTGTGCCTTGCTTTCTGACTTCCGGTTTTACTTAGCCAAGATATCGTGGATACCTGAGCAACGAACAATTCTTTCAAATTGCATGCAACGATAAGTAGATTAACATCACAAAATGCCAGATGAAATTTTTTTTGGGTTGCTGTGAGAATAAGTGCGATTGAAAACCTTGTAACCACCGGACCGGTGGATGGTGCAAAAAAAGCGATAGATAAATAATACAAGATAGATTGGTAGCAGATAAGCAAAAACTGCCAATTGTGAATGCGTCATCAAAGGAGTGCAATCTATCACCCAATTCCAAACATGCCACGAATTATCGAGGTTAATGGAGAAAGCTGGCCATGTCATGAATAATCCTCAGGTTCTACTGGAATATGGGCCAAAAGGTAGCTTCCAATGAGAAATTACACGTAGACCTACATGTATTGTATAAGATAGGCATACCAGAAACGCTTTTGGGTAGCTTTTGACAGACACATTGATGCCATGGAACTCAATGAAAAAATCAGTCATATTAAGACGCCTCTTTTATTTTACAGATTTTTCAATTATTGCAGTCTACCTAGCTTATTATAGCTTATTAATATTTCGAATGATTGACATTGACAACAGTGAGGCAACATTGACGTTTCGCTAAATGTTTCAGTTGACTTGACATGCGATTTCAGATTGGGCTTGTTTGGCCAGAAAGGAGTCTGATGATGGAAACTGTTCGCAATCTCAAGCTTGTAGATGTCCATTGAATCTCAGCTGTGACTGGAAACGTAGCCTCGATCAAATGTTTCTATACCGAAATTTTGATCCCAGGAAAGCACTAATTTCCATTAGCTGAAATCAGTGGATTGCTAACTATCATTTACATCTTAATAATCGGAAAACAGAATTTTTACAACAAGTTCTTCAAAAATTATGTCGCTAAATAATCGCTCCAACAATACTTGCAACTTTCCGCTTTATCACTTTCCGAGTAGGCAAATAATTTATTCAGGCTAGATTCACAACAAAGCTGAATATGTCCAATTCCAATATAAGTTAAAATACTTCCAAATTCGTCACTCAAGATCATGCTTGAACAAGCATAAATGATTTAGAGAAGACTTGAGTACATACAGTATGAGACCTAAATCACAAGAAAACAAGTGGAGCCATTTTTGGCCAGGCGATGGAAATTCGATTTTTTCATAAGTTTAAGGCGAATCGAATCTCGAGGTTTCACATGTCCCTTTTAAGAATGCTTGATAAGCTGCTTAAACCCTTATCAGGCCAAGCGTATGCTATTTGTCAACATTCATATTTCAAAATTTGGTGCAAATGACATTAGGGGACTAAGCAAAAATTTATTGACGATGGATACTTTTTATTAATAGATAATCAAACCAAATAAGAAAAAGATATGCGTATAGAACTCGAATGTATTAAAATGAAGTCAATTAAATCACAAATTTTCGGCCGAAGCCTTCATCAGGTGAGAGAATATTCTTATTTGGTTTGATTATCTATTATATTAATTAACTCGATGACTGGTATTTTGGATACTTTTTATTGTTCTTTCCAGATATCGCATTCCCGAAATCATTGATACATCACATTTCATGAAATTATGAGACTTCACTTAATCAGGTCAAGCGTCTACATTTTGTCAGCAGCGGCAAGTTAACTATTTTTAGATATTTTCATGGCTCTTGTTTGTCTGTTCCCTAGATGCCCGTTTTTGGATAAAACATGCATGATGCATGTATCATGGATAAATCCTATCAAGAAATTTCATTCCTTATTAAATAAAATGGTCTATTTTGGTGTAGATATCACTATATTAATAATATTTAGCATTGTAAAGAGTGGGAAATGTATATAAAAATTACTCAGAATAGTAATTTGGAATTGTACATGGTAAAAACATCGATGATCCATGTACGTGGATAAAATACATAATTAAAAGAGCGTTTCCTGTAGAGAAGAATTGTCCATTTGAGTTAGATACCGACTTTACTAATAATATTGATGCTGTAAGAATTAACAAATGCATTTAAATTACTCAAAGAATCGCTCATGGATAAAACATCGATGATCCATGGATATCGACATGTGAAACATATAGGGCCTATACGACATATGAAATATTGATGTCTACTATTATTTCGAGTGTTTTATATATGCCCTTTATATTTGATGAAATGGTGTGTATAATTAAGATATTCAGGTGACTTCATCGCTTCTCTCTTCTCACTCACTCCCTCGTTCCTCTTTTCTTCCTCTTCTTCTACTCATTTTTTCATCATCTTTCACATTCACTACATGTACATTGTAGCTACAATGGCAACAACATCAGTCAATGCTGACGAACAGGTCAACAATATTAGACCTACACATGACATATTTTTTCAATATTAAGCAATTCTATCGGCACACATTTTTCTTCTCAAATTGAAACATTTATTGAAGTTTCTAAGTTCCACACCGTGCCCATCAGCAAGTCGACTTTGATCAGTTTGCTCGTGTGTTCGCTAAATTACTTAGCTAGTAATTTGCAAAACTTATGATATTAAATCAGCATGTAAGTGAACCAAACAATTGCATAAGTATCTCGCTCAGTCTGCGTAATCATATCTCGCTTCTATAACTTTCCTTCACTATATTAAGGAAATTCGCCACGCGCACGCAGCTGAGGAAGTTCGGTCACATTGTTGGCAGCCTGATCGTGGCCGCATTCGCGAGCCATGAGCGGTCGATAATATTCTCTCGCTGGGAACTGTTGATACCTGTGACTCAGCGTCCCTGCTTAATAATTATTGTCCGCCCATCACGTGGGACCACAGAATTAAATATTTTGTTTATCTGCTTCGGTTTGCTAGAAGTGTGATTAATACGAAATGGACGGCACATTGAGGAGCTTATTAGGTGGCCAAAAAGGAATTCCTAATACCTTACAGAGATAGGAAAAAAGTCGTGCGTCGCTTGCGGATTAATGTGAGTTCCAGCGAAGTGCTTCGATTGCCAAAATTCCTTCAGATTCGAAGAATTCAGATCATTGCCCACAAGTTTTCTCCATAATGTTGACCCTTCCAGGGGCGTCGGAACCGGGGTAGCAGGGGTAGCAGCTGCTACCCCTAAGTTTGAGTAGGGGTAGCAAAGTAAGTCATTTGCTACCCCTGAAATATCGATGCACAAGACATCGGAAAAATTCCTGTAAGCAGGTAGATGAGGATTCAGGAATGCATGCTTGTCATCTATCTCGAAACTTTGTCAATTCATCAATCAAATGCAGCGTTGGACATTCTTATCAATTATGATGCCGTTGAGAAGAAGAACACATCCAAGGTCTCTCTCTAATGGCAACAATGCGGAATTCCGTTTTCGAAACTGTCTATTCAGTCACGATGCTTGGACCGTCAAGATCAAGGAAAGCAATAAAAATCAATGGTAAGCTTTATATGACTGAATTGTAGTTCATTTGTAGTTAGATTACCTAACTTTAATTCTTGAAAGAATTATCCATCATACGACCATCATATAAAGAAATATCCATCATACGACTAGTTTGACTGATTTTTTTGCGTGAGATAAGGTCTTTCACTAGAGCTTGCAACCTCGACCAAATCCCAAAATCCTATCTCGGGATATCGGGATTTGCTCAAATTTATAGTAAGCTAGCATAAACCTCGGTCTTCTGACAGCTGTCATTGTCCTTTTCTGCAGGTGGTCAATGGCTTGCTTGAACAGTCATTGCCAGGCTGAGTGACAACACATTTCAAACACCAAATATCACACACAGCGTTGCTTAGTTTTCTTAATGAACTGATAGCGAGCGAGTAACGCACCATCAATGAATGCTCAGTGTACTGTCTCAGATTGACTGACTGACGACGACGTCACTCTACACCTTCAGTTAACTAACCGACCTCAGTAACCACTGTTCATTCATAGTCGGCTCGTGCTACTTATTGCTTATTGTTTTCATGAAAATGACGCAATTCCCTCTGCTATTCATTGACAAATATTGTCCAATAGTCAATCCGCGTTCGAAATCGCGCATCACTCTCATCCTTTATGAACTACCGTCGTGAACTGTGCTCTTATCTTCCACCGATTGTTTATGTACATAAATCGGTATGAATCTTGAATCTTTTTTGTATATAATCACATCATTTCGCTTCATTAGCATAAAGTAATCCTTCAGTTTGATGAAACACTACATGTAGTATTGGATCATAAATATTTACACTTAAAAGCTAAAGAGAGAGAAAATGTCGCTGTGAGTGAGCTATAGAACAACAAAAGTGGACTTGTAAGAGAATTTCTGAAGAAATATACTAGGAATATAGTACATTAACATAACTATCAAACAGGTAGCAAATCGCGCAGGTTGACTGTTGAGTGCTTGAACTGCAACAGCATTCTACATCCTTTAATACACGATTAAGCATTACGAGGTGAATGCCAATTGCCAATACGACAAATACCACGAAGTCTATTAATGTAAGTCTACTGTAGTTCTGAATATGAACTTTGAAATATCCGAGTTTTAATGGTATACATTAACACAAATCATACTACAGTATGTTCATGTTCGACACACTTTTGTAAATGATTTAAACTATCTTTCAGCTATGATTTCATTGGCCAACCTCTACATAAATAGAGGTGAATCCCAGGGAATGGCCTCCCTGACGGGAGCCCAGAACCTATGCTCAAATTTTTAAAATCACAGGATCAAGATGATTGTACTTCAGCTGTGATTTCATTGGCCAACATTTAGATATACAGATGTAGATGTGTACTGTTGATGTTCCGGGTTTTATCCATCTTGAATCCCAAAATCGAGAAGGGTCGAGATTTTTGCAAGCTCTAGAGATGAATGACCACTTCCCATAATGGATTTGAGTTGGTAGTGTACGTGCATCACGCGGTAGGGAATGCATGAGTTCAAAGAATGCGAATTGACATTTCTTAATTTTTTTATCAGTTCATAGCTATATAAACAAAAATACAACATTTATCATTCGCAACTTTGCAATGAAACATATCACATACCAGTACGTTAAGTGTGTGTGTACATTGTATGCAGCCTATTTGCTGTTGTGACTATGATTTAAAAATTTGATTACAAAATAATTGTAGTCGAAATCGAAGAGGACCGTGTAGTGTTTCAACCCTGTGGCACATACGTGTTGTCATCAAATATTTTTCTGACCTTTTACATCTTTTCCTGACAGGTAAACTAGCGAAATGAAAAGAAAAGGAATTGGTCCGCTTGATAAATTCTCTTGAAGAGCTCAAGAAAAACAAAAGTAAGTGATCTAATAATTCAATGCCTCCGGCTTTCACGAGGTCGAAATGATATTTCAATACGCCTTGCTCTTGGCATTACCATGAAAAATGGCTGGCTGGCTGGGAATCGAGCCCAGTCCTCGAAATGCTAACGCGGCACGAAGATCACCAAGACTAGCGAAGCACACCCTTCATGATCGTGTCAAGAGCAAGCATAGCTTTAGCGCTTGCTATCGTTAAAAAAAGGAAAAAAGTAAAAGGTTAAAAGTAAGTGAACCTATTACAGAATCAATAACCTATACGTGTCGGAGCATTTTGCAATTCCTATATTTGAGATAATAGATTTTCCATTAGGGACCGTAGTTGATTCCTCAAAATATATACTGTACTTTTGGTCCTCTATTCATTAAACAGATAGGAAATAACCTTCCTTGTATTCTTTTGCAGCAGTCTACTGAAGAATTTTCAGTCAACTCATCTGCTGCTACATCGCAATACTCCTCAAGCTCTGTGACCTGCAATCGCTCCTCTGCTACATCGCAAGATCCTTAAGCTCTGTGACCTGAAATCGCTACTACTGCTACATCTCAAGACTCCTCAAACTCTGAAACCGACCCCTCAGATATTGACTTTCCAAATGAGCCATTTCAACCTGATCAGAATTACAATTTTCCTATTCGTAATGGGCGACGCTGCCAAGCTAAATGGTTCAAATTGTATAACTGGCTTCATTATAATGAAAAGAAAGATTCTATTAACTGCTATACCTGTACAAAAGCATATCTATCTAGGCTTATCCTTCTACCTAAAGAAGCAGCTTTTCTTACAAACGGGTTCTCTACTTGGAGCAAAGCAGTCAGCGTTTTACCGAAGCACGAGAAAAGCGATCATCATTTACTTGCCCACTCGAAGTTGCTTAGCGCACGGAAATCCACTCCAATAAATGTCCAGCTTTCGCAGGCTACCAGGAAACAACAGAGAGAAGCTTGGGAGGCCATGACTGCGATCGTCGGATCAATTCGATATTTGACTGCCACAGGTCAACCTCTTAGAGGTAGCGAAGAATCTGACGGAAATCTCATGCTGTTGCTGAAGGAGAGACGTACAGATATTCCTGTTTTGGATTCATGGCTCTCTCGCAGAGATAAAAGGCTCAGCGCAGACATTCAAAATGAAGTAATCGAACTACTGGCACATACCTTGCAGAGATCTCAAATGAACAAAATGAAGATGAAACAACATTTTACTCGGTTATAGCGGACAGTACCACAGACAAAGGAGGTGAGGAGCAATTTTCCATCACATTCGCTATGTCTCTCAGGATAGCTTGGATGTTGCAGAGCTCTTTGCTGGTCTGTATCAACCACCTGACTCTACAGGACAGTCGTTGACAAACTGCATCATTGACGTTATTCGCCGAGTCGGACTAGATGCAAGAAATCTCAGATGAGTCTGCTTTGATGGAGCTTCTAATATGTCAGGACGGCTTGATGGGGTACAAGCGAACTTGAAAAGGATACAACCGAAATGCCTGCATGTGCACTGTTGCAATCATGCTTTGGATCTTGTCGTTCAGGAAGTCATTCGCGAATGTGATTTGCTCAGCGATGTTTTACTGGTCGTAAAAGATGTAAGTAAAATCATAAGAGAATCATCAAAGCGACGGACATTGTATGAGACTGTTCTTGAAGACGACGAGGAAAGACCCTTGCATCTTCTGGCGTTTGTCCTACTCGATGGGTTGTTCGAGTCAAGACAATGCAACGATTTTTGGACAACCTTGATAGAGTGAAAGCAACTGTTTTAATGAACTAATAGCCTCAAAGGGGAGCACCAGACCAGAAGTTCGGTCGACTTTACGGGGACACGTCCGAAAAATGGAGAAGAAAAAATTCCTAGTGGGAATTCAAATGGCTGTAGCTATCCTGAAGCCATGTGAAGAGGTTGCTGTGACGCTCCAGACGGCAAGGACTTCCAGCCTCTGATGTGAAGAGCATTGTTGAGATATTGATTACTGAGCTTGAAGGGATGAGGAGTGACAACAAGTTCAATGAAATTGAAGAAAGTGCTATGATGACAATGAAGACCAACAAAGATTCAAGTATCAACGCAGCTACATCAGAGACTACACGATCATCAAAACTACCTTCGAGATACACATACACTGTCGAAGATTACGGACATCGAAGAACTGACTCATCGGATAAGAATCTGAAAGTATCTTATTTCGAAAGCCATAGATCTGGTAACAGCAGAACTGAAAAGACGATTCCATCAGCCAGATTTTGAAACATTAACTAATTTCGAAAGTGTTCTTCATAGAAGAGACAAAAGTGTCAATTAGTTGAAATCTATTTTGCCTGTTCACCGCACTGACTTCAATCTAGAGTCTTTAACTGCACAGCTACGAATGCTGTCGTCTTTCTTGAAGACGGAAAATGTGGATGATCCAACACAAGCTTCAGAGTTGCTGAAGCATTTAGCCAAACAGCCAAAAGCCGTTAGGATTTTGCTTTCGGAGGTAATTAAACTCATTCAGATAATCATCAACATACCAGCGTCAGCCTCATCTGCTGAAAGGACATTCAGCGTCTTGCGCCGCCTAAAGTCTGAGTACCGATGTACTATGACTCAATCACGCCTAACTCACTTGATTCTTCTGCATGTATTTAAACATCAGACAATGGAATTGAGCATTTCCTCTATTATGAGAGAGTTTGCTTCCCGTACTCCCGAGAGGAAAGCTTGATTTGGCAACGGTGTGTGGTGAGATGCAATGAACTAAAGATGTACATGTATAATCTTCATTTACATGATGCTAGATTTAAGAATCAAAAATTACATGTCGGGCCGAAGTGTATCGATGTGTCGACCTGGTTTTGCATTGACCAGCAGAAAGTGAAGCAGCAGTTGTCATAAATTGTACCTACATGTCACGTCAAAGCCGAACCATCGGATATTTGTAAGTAGTCAAGCAGCTTTGTGACGTCTCTCAAAAAAAGGTTTATAATTTTTTGAATGGGAAAATTTTGAGACACATTTTTATTTAATAGGCTGACATTTGTTTATATCGTATAGGTTGACATTACTAAATGCCATGCAGTATAGTGGCGGCTGGGTACTTAGTAGTTCTTTGAATGCTCAGAATTATTTTTATCGAATGTTGCCTTAGTAGACCTACCTTCACAAAATGAAGTTTAGATAGAAATGTCAGTATAGCTGGATTAATCATTGAATTTCAGCGCATCTAACACTTTTGGAACCAGTTTTCAATCGCAATATTGTCGTTCAGATGATTCATTGCCATACTCACCATACATACTCATGTTTATAAATTTGTTACATTGATTGCAGTACATGCAGCCTGCACACGTACATGCGTGTAGTTTTATGAGTTTGAGTGAAATATACTCTTTGATTTCTTACTTTTGACTTTTGAGTTACATCATCCCACAAATGATACGTGTAGTACATATGCATGCATGAGAATTATGTCACAAGTCTACTGTGCGCCCATGTGAAAAAAATTAGTCTTGTTAGCCTCACTAAATCTGAAATATTCGGGCGATGGTGCTTGAATATAGGCCTACTAAAAATCGAAGGGTTGTCCATGAAAAAAAAATTTGCTACCCCTAGTAAAAAATCGTTCCGACGCCCCTGGACCCTTCCGATCATTATTAAAGAAAGTAGCAGGCGTACGAAAATTAGTTCACTTGATGTTTTCACATCCTCTCCTCGGCATTGCTCACTGTATAGTGCATACATTGAATCGAAGCCAGGCATCGATGTGTGTTTTGGTGTGTGCGAAGTGATATCACAGCACGCACGCATCTCTCACTGGCTCTGTTGTCCTTTGCTGACAGCTTATTGTTTGCCATTTCCAATAGCAAGCGATACACGAATTTTCCATTCGAGAAGGAGCAAGTTGTCTAATTCTGTGCCATTTCGATATAAGGTTACATATAACTCTTCCTTTCTAGGAAAACGAAGCGCGCGCAGATGAATCTAGTTCTGTGCGTGGGACAGAAAGCTGCGCAAGTTGTGCGCTCTTCGTTCTCGTGAACCCGTGTTAACTGCTTAATATTACAAAAGTCAGCGCATCAAGAGGATATTCTACTTACACACCTTTATTTATTCATCGTCTACGTTTTTTCATTATCTTACTTAGTTTTCATGCACAACATGGAGCACAATTAAAAATGAACACTCGCATGTAGTCAGTGAGTTCTTCCACTCAATGAAGCCATCAAGTTCCTTTGATTTGTGCATCAGAATTAAAAATTCATCACTTGGATCAAACCGCAGAAAAAGGGTAAGCTTCTAAATGTTTCCAAATTTATTTTGTCAACTTACAGCATTTAACTGCAAGTCTAGGTACATGTATTTTGGAAATCCCGAAAACAAAATCAAAGGAAAGATTTGGTCATATGATACAATCGATAAATCAAAAGTTGGTTTATTGACCATGAACACGTAGAGACATTTCTATGACTGTGCTGCTATCTCTGCTATTAATTTTGCAAATACTAGAAAGCTACTAGCGTCATACTTAATTTAATTTACTGGCAACAACAAAATATCTCAATTCCTCTTGGTTCCTCTTAGCAGCACATTTTGGGAGTTCTTTATTTATACATAAATATCATAGCTATCAAGAACTCCTAAAATGTGCTGCTAAGAGGAATTCTTAGCATATTGAATTCAAAGTGAATAAGTCTTGGGCATGTGACATCATTTGTGTGATGGAAAACCCAAGACTTATTCACTTTGAATTCAACATGAGAATGTGCATGCATATCATTTTCACAACGACGTTTCTCGTTGAAAAATCGATCAAAAGTTTATTGTGTCGTGAAAAGAATCATAATCAAATGGGAATATGTTGAAACGGTAATACACTGCTTTTAAATTCGTAATTTCTGATTGCTTTGAAAATAGCACAAAAATCTGGGCATGTTGAGACAAAATAGTTGCATGCTAGAAACTATGAGCATGAAGGAACTTAATTAACGCATTAAAACCATTTCAATTTAGCACTTCAATAGTAGGCTATACTGTGCTATAGCATAAATATTTTGATGACAAATAATTGAAAAAAAATTTGAAACAATTGAGCATGGTATAAGGCATAAAAAATCTATTCCAGGACTACAAAAAGTTTAGATGG
>CAJQUW010016282.1:0-96456 GCA_907163375.1 Prostheceraeus crozeri
CAACATCACTCCTACAACAACACACACACAACACACAAACACACAACACAACACACAACACACACACAACACAACCCACTCACAATAAAATAACAAAACTATACCAACCCAATCAAAAAATCACTCACACAACACAACACACATCAAACAACACTACACACAACACCACCAACTAACATCAACTACAACAATCAACACATCCAAAAACCACATCATATCCAATCCACACAATAATCCAAAACTCAAACAAACACTAACCAACACAAAACACACACACACCCAACAACACTCCACAACAAAACACTACACCATCCACCACACATCGGACACAACCCACCTAACACACCACAAACACACCACAAATCACACTACAAATCACAAAACAACCACCCTCTAAATCAAGAACACAAAACACACACCCCTCACACCCCCACACTACACACAAACCCAAAACAACACACACAAACAATACACCAAACTACACAACACACACACACACTAAATTCACAACACAAACACACAGCAACAATAGTCAACACACCTACACAATACACAATCACACAAACAATCCACCACACCACAATCACTTAACCACATCAAAAAACCCAACACAACCACACCCACATAACAAACCACACACACAACACACTCCACACAACCCACACTAAAATCACAACACAACACACACCACATCCACAACCACAAAACCACACACACACCACACACCATCAAACAAAAAACACACAACACACATCACCAATCACACACACAACACACACAATCACTCAACAACCTCCCAATCGACCGCAACACAACTCAACACACAAATACATCACACACAAACAAAACAATCCAAACACACAACTACACAAATCACACAACCCAAAATCACACAACAAACCACACACAAACACCACACCTCAACACACCACACACAAACTCACCAACCACGTACACCACCACACATCAAAATCGCACACACAACACACAACAAACCAAACACTACCACACACCAAAATTCACAAACACACACACAAACACAAACAATCTCACAACACAACACACACAACCACACATCCAAACCACACCCCAACACACACACAACCAACATCATCATCAACACCAGAACACACAACCACAATCAACACACACACAATCATAAACACACCACCATACACACAACCACACCACACACAACCACACACACCAATTCCACATCATCACAAACACCAACACCACCACATCACACTCACACAAACACACAACAATTCAAACTTCACAAACAACAACATCACACACACCAACACAAACAAACACCCAAACACCCCATCATACACCACCAACACACACACACCACAGCTACATCACTAACAACCATCCACACCAAACACACATCACACACAAACATCCACACCACATCAACACACAACACACATCACAACACCACAAACACGACTCACAACAACACACACTAAATTCAACACAACACAACAATCAGTGCTAATCATCCCAATCAACAACACCACACACCACATCACATCCACACCACAACTAAATCAATACCAAATCAACAATCATCACACATCACTAACCCCAACAACACAATCAACCAACCACAACACACAACACACACAACCAACACACATCACAAAACCCACAACACAAATCAACACCCAACACACACTTCACCACAATAACACAACACACCCACCACAACACACAACCACACAACATCACACACACACACACAAAACACAACACCAAACCGAACAAACACACACACAACAACATCACAACAGCCCAAACACACACACAAATCATACCAACACAACAAACATCAGTCAAAACACACACCACACACACAATCACCCCATACAACAATCACATCTACTATCTAACCATACCCAACACACCACACACAACAATCACACATACACAACATCACAACACACACCCACACAGACACACACAAAACACACAACCTTCATACTCACAAACTAAATCACAAATCAAATCACACACACACACAACTTCACACACACAACACAACAACCCCAAACATCATCTCACACACACCATCAATCAAACATATCCACACACCACTAACACACGAACACTCTCACACATCGTCGACATACTGTAAACCATCCATTAAGCACACACATATCAACCACATACACCCAACAACATCCCAACAAACACATAACACACACAACAACAACACCACTACCAACAAAAACACACAAAACACACACACACATCCCACACACATCAAATCTTAACCCCCACCAACAAATCCAAACCACACTGCTTCTACACAACCAATCTCACCCACACACAAATCCACCCCTAAATTACAATCACCCACAACAACATTGTCACGCACCACAACAAATAAACACTACAACAATCACATCACATCAAACATACAATCCAAAACTAATCACACACACAATACACCCACACAAACACACAAATCACCTACAGTCACAACATCACAACAAAAATCACACACACACACCACAACAATCACACACAACAATCAAAACATCAACACACCACGCACCGCACAACACATCAAGAATCACACACAACAGACAACCCCACCCTATAACACGTAATCAAAAAACGGCACCACAAAACCACAACACACACAATCACACACACATCAGACCTTCACAACAACCACACCATACACTACATCACACAAAACCCAATCACATCAAAATCACAACGACATCCAACAAATCTCCGACTCTCAACACTACAATCCACACACAACAATCAATCAATCAACACAATCACAACCACCAAACAATCAATAATCAACACAAACAACACACATCACAAGCAATTTCACGACCAACAACAGCACACACACAACACACCAAACTAACCTCACAACACAACACACCAAACACACAACAACATCACACAACACACACACACAACAACACACACACAACACATACACAACAAACATCAACAAAACAACACACATTGTATTTTTTAAAAATCACCACACATAAATTTACAACACTAATCCACATCCACACACCCCACAAATCAACACACCATCAACACACCACAATATCCAACACAAACTCCAACACAACATCCCCAACACACACCGCAACACAACACATCAAAAATCAAATCACACTAACAACCCCCGGAATCAACACACAACACAAAAAAGGTCCTCACAACTCCCACATCAAACCAATCAAACACCATTCACTACAAACACAACCAACATAAACAATCATAGATCCACACACCACTCACACACACATCTACATACCAAACGATTGTGCAACAAGTGCTATCTCCACCATCAACAACAACACCACAACACACACACAAATCCAACACATCACAACCATCACCACCAACACACACCCAACACTCCAACACAAACCACAACCCTACTAAGCCCAAACCCACACACACCCACCCACAACCAACAAAAAACACAACCAAAACATCCCCATCCACAACACACACAACACACACAACACAACACACAACAAAACACAACAACACACAACACACAACACACACAACACACAACACAACACACAAACACAACACAACACACACACAACAACAACACAACACACAACACACACAAAACACACACAACACACAACAACACAACACACACACAAACACACAACACACAAACACACAACACAACACACAACACAACATCACACAATCAACAACACACAACAATCAACACACACATCAACACACACACACAACAACACACAACAACAACATAATTCAACACAATCACCAATATCATCTTCAATTTCACACATACACAAATCACACAACATCAACATCACACACTCAACTTCAAAACACATAAAAGTCAATACACACATCAAATTTTCACATCCAACTTTAACACACAACCCAATTCTAATACTTAAATACAACATAATCACAATCAATTAACAACTTCAAAACAACATTCAAACATCTCACATTAAGTCACACTACTACTAAAAAACGTACCACTTCATGAAAACTTACAAACACACCTAAGAGTTGTACAGCGGGCTTGACACACACGTTGTTTGATGTGTCGAAGGAGACTGTGCTTCCTTGTAAACATATGTCCGCAGTCGGCACATTCCCACTCGTTGCCTTGCCGCGAGAGTCCTGAGCTGGAACTCACATCACCTGAAAGAGAAATCATTCTTTCATCTCTGTTCAAGCCTCAGTGTAGTGTTACAACCTACCTTGACTCAATAACTCTAAACTTTCCTCGAGAAGAGAGGGCGTTGGTGATGAAGTTGATGCCTGAAATTGAGGAAGATGCTATTAGTCACACGTTTGAGGGAGATGAGAGGAAATTTTCAACTTACCATTTCAACGAAATCAAGTTTAAGGTTGATACTTCTACAAGATAGAGACTTCACTCAAATAATAGTCAAAGAGAGAGATCGTGCGTTCGTCACTTGTATGATTCACAGATTAAATGAAATGACCTGAATGTCACTTTGCTTATATACTTTCATCCTCTTCATTCATTGGATGTTCATTCTGATTGGCTGCTTGTGTATACTTAAGAATTAGAAAAATGTTAAAGTTATCATTATTCAAAGTCAGCATTTCAAAGACAACATGACAAGTCCTCCAACAACACCAAATACCGCATTGGAGTTTTCCTCTCCATATACATCAGCAAAGGTGCTCGTTACACCAAATGCACCAAGAAAGGCGAAGGTGGAGAAGACATACAATCTCGACAATATACGAAAGTTATCATTATCGGAGGAGGATGAAGAGGAGTTGCCCGACCTAACAGGCATACGGTGGAAATATTTACAATATGATGCCGAAGGGGTGATGGAGATGACCAGCAAGTCGCACTTGCATCAAATATGGGAGTGGTACACCCCTAACTCCCAACCGCGAACCGTGGCGGAGTGGGCGTACATTGAGAAAGTGAGGGACGCTGCAGAAGAACGTTTAAAGCAGCTCAACTGTTTTTTTAATCTATGTGAAGCCAGACTCTGGGACGATATTGACGATGAAGACCTTTTGAAATACATGCCATAATAAATGTTTATTTCGTATTATCTTTGCTTTCATACTGACTTACTTGAATGGGGTTTTAGTGAATAATTTAACCATGTATACTTTTTCATTTGGAAATAGTAGCACGCTTAGTTTAACTTGTAAATCTTATAACATTTCATATGGACGATGATGGTAGATAAAATAGTGTCAAATAAATTAAGATAGCTTACACTTCTGATACAGGGATAGCAATCGACTGCGATCCATGTGTAAAGAGCTTGTTAGACTACGGATGGGCTTAAGTGGATGATTTAACCATGTATACTTTTTCATTTGGAAATAGTAGCACGCTTAGTCTAACTTGCAATTCTTATAACATTTCATATGGACGATGATGGTAGATGAAATAGTGTCAAATAAATTAAGATAGCTTACACTTCTGATACAGGGATAGCAATCGACTGCGATCCATGTGTAAAGAGCTTGTTAGACTACGGATGGGCTTAAGTGGATGATTTAACCATGTATACTTTTTCATTTGGAAATAGTAGCACGCTTAGTCTAACTTGCAATTCTTATAACATTTCATATGGATGATAATGGTAGATGAAATAGTGTCAAATAAAATTAAGATAGCTTACACTTCTGATACAGGGATAGCAATCGACTGCGATCCATGTGTAAAGAGCTTGTTAGACTACGGAAGAGAGAAGTGTGTTATGTTGCGTGTGGCGCGTGAGTGTCCTCCCATTTCATTCCATTCATCAATTCATCTCATTGATAGAGACAGGTAGAACTCATGGTTCTCATAACGTATGCAATGGAAAGTTTTAGGCAACCTTCGACAGTTGGCTAAATGTCGCCCTGGCGCGAATGCATACTACGTTGAGACAGAGGCAATCACTTGCAAACATGACGCAGAGAGGTTTAACAAGATTGACCATTGCCGAATGTCCCTTGCGGTATGCATAGCTACGGGTTTCACCGCCGCCCTTTACAGGAACGCCCGTCGAAAGGAAGTATTACACCGAACTTCATTTGCAACGTTCAAGTTGACTGATAGCAGATTCAACTTAATGATAGTATTCGCCAGTCCGAAGACTGCCCAGGGCAAACCGCGAGGAGGTTCTATCATGTCTTGCCCCATGGTGGCCCTTAAGAGAGCCGATGGTTCGTTCTCGGTGTCAATGGTGTCAATTAAGTTGACTATTGGCTTGAATAGTCAATAGGTATGACAGCTAGGTTGTCATAGACCCTATACCGCCGAGGTCGTACTGGTGCATCTGGCACCTTTCGGATGCGGGTGGTTTTAGGAGTCCACACCCCATCCGTCCAAATGATCTTCTTGATCTTCCCCTTCTTCTCATCCTCTTCATCCCACTCGTCGAGGATGATGAAGTTGGGAATGCCGTTGTCTTCATCGGTGAAGACGGGAATGTTGTCGGTAGATGTCGCTTCCATCGTGACTTCAAATTGAATGAGAAGCGCTACAATCTTCTGGCTTATATAGGGTTTTCAACAATGAATTGCTCAACAGCGAATCAGAATGCTTCAGGGATAGCAATCGACTGCATAATGTTCAAGTTGACTGATAGCAGATTCAACTTAATGATAGTATTCGCCAGTCCGAAGACTGCCCAGGGCAAACCGCGAGGAGGTTCTATCATGTCTTGCCCCATGGTGGCCCTTAAGAGAGCCGATGGTTCGTTCTCGGGAGTCGTCATCCTACAGCCTACCAATTCTGCTGAGAGAGTCAAAGACTCTCTCTTTGGTAGCACTGTCGACTTCCACACTAACTGGCATGTGAGTATAGAGTGGAATGTAGCGCCATTCCGTTGGATTGACAGCAGTTGCTGTCATCGGATTGCCAATCCGAGCAAGATTATTAAAAACTCTGTCTTGCTCCTCTAGCCTGACAAACTCCTCAAATAAATTTCGCGGCCTTAACTGCGGTCCGCGAGGAGAGCTAACTTGACTGTTCGGCGTCTGCATGATTGAAATGAAATGAAATGAGAGGCAGTGGTTTATATACCCCTCTAACGCGACGCAACGTTCAAGTTGACTGATAGCAGATTCAACTTAATGATAGTATTCGCCAGTCCGAAGACTGCCCAGGGCAAACCGCGTGGAGGTTCTATCATGTCTTGCCCCTAGGTGGCCCTTAAGAGAGCCGATGGTTCGTTCTCGGGAGTAAATTGATGGGGTGGTGAAGGCGGGCAAAGATCTGCAATGAAAATGATATGTATTAGAATAGGATATACTATCTTATTTGCTTTTCACTTACCAAGTTAGTCATCCTTAGGTAGTCTCGCGCGTTTCCGAATCGAAAATTTATGGAGATGGCCGCGCATTCTCAGGCTGGCATGGAGACACTTTTTCGTGGGATGACCGTTGTAACAAATAATTGACTCGTCGAGGCTTTTATTGACGAGGACTTCGCCGGCCAAATGATTGTCCCGAATAGGGATGTGAAACTCAAACAAACGATCCTCATTCACACGTTCCCACTCATCCCTCATGCGCTCCAACTTCTCACACGCCTGCCTCTCATCACCCCGCCGAGCCACAGTCCTCTCCAACTCAACATTCCTCGCTCTCAACACACTCATCTCCTTCATCATCTCCTCAAACTTCGCCTCTGCATCTCTCATTCTTCTCTCCGCAGCACTCGCCCTCTTCTCACACGCATCATTCTTCTCTTCCAACTCTCGCGTCTTATTCTTCAAATCAGTCACACAACGCCTCATTCTAATGTTTTCATCCGCCACCTCCTTCGACTTCAAATCCTTCTTTTTCAACTCATCCAACTCCTTCACAACTTCATCCTTCACTTTCTTCAAACTCTCAAACTTATTCACTAACAACTCATGCGCCATCTGCTGCGAAACATGTCTCTTCTCTTCATCCTTCAACCACCTCGCCGACTGCACACGAATCCCACCACTCTTCACTTTTGGGGAAGATGAGCTCTTCGGGGGGTCGGTGATGACGATGTTGGACACCTCCGATGACGAAGAGCTCAACTTCCTCACACGCTTCCTCACACGCTCCCTATCTAAATCCACATCATCCTCATCATCACTCTCAAGCACTCTCTTCCGCTGCTCAATCTCACCCTCCAACGACGCAACCGCTCTCGCCAACTCATCATTCTCAACAACATTCTCAACAACATTCTCAACAACATTCTCAACAACATTCGCAACATTCGCCAACATTCGCTCCCTCTCTTCCACAATCAACTGTGTAAACCTCAAATCAGTCACTAAACCACCACTACAGTCAGCATGCACTCTGTAAAACTGCACCTCATCCTCATCACCCTTCAGCACTCTACACTTCACGCACGCAACCCTATTCAAGACAATCATGTGGCCGGTGCCCGCCTTCTTCACATGAGCTTTGGCGTCCGCACTGCGATTAACTCGCCCACAAGAGCACATTTTAATATGGTATTTGCGGTTCCTGTCATTAGCCATGCCTGATTTTATTGTGAACTGTAAGATAATGAAATTTGTATAAGTTTGGAATCATGTAGTACAGTCATATTCCTAAAGAGTGTAGTGAGTGGCACTCGATCCCGTCGACAGCCCGAAGGCCTTGTACCGATCACTAGGGAAGTGAGAGATCTTCCCCGATACCCGCTCTTTACAGCTGAAGACATCATTGTCGCTGCCCCGAAGTGGTAACAGGAACGCCGAGTCAAAGGTAGTGATCAGTAGCTGGGATCTAACCCCTCAAAGCTGCCTTAGACTTAGTTAAATTTCAAATCTGATAGCATATTTGAACTCAGGATACTTGAAAACCTTAGTCTATATGTTAAAACTTTGAAAAAAGTGAAAATTAAGAATTTTTAAAAAATTCCGCATTTTACTACTCATACTACTTTTAAAAAATTTTATCAGTAGTAAAGACACTATCAAACTCTATCATGCAAACTTTGAAGTAGCAAGATAGCTTGCCTACTTCAAAAGATAGAGTCCTTTGCACCCGATATCGGGAGCTCAGAGCGACGACCGTCGCTTACCTCGTCTTTCGATGAAGTGATCAGACTTACGTTGTCGCGGGTTTATATATGCTCGGAAGAAAACTTAAAATGGCTCTATCTCCGAAAGTATTCATCGTAGCGACATGCGGTTTGTTGCAAACGATTTGTCTCATCATTCTTTACAATATGACACCTGAACCATTCTCATATGACCACGGGAAGTTGGTCCGCCAGCACATGTCCATGTAACATGCCACAAGTGAAAAAATTCCTAAGTGTGAGAGCTCCAGTGTGGTGAAAATTTTGAAAAATTTAAAACTTCCGAATTTCAACCTGGGACCGTCACCAAAACATTTTTCATCAAATTTCACTGACCTCCCCCCCCCTCCCCCCCCCTCGTTCAGAGAAATTTGATGAAAAATGTTTTGGTGACGGTCCCAGGTCGAAATTCCACACTTTGGAAAATTTTCAAATTTTTACCCATACAAAGTCACTCTGACACTTAGGATTTTTTCAGGTGAGCGAGCTCCGACCTAAAATCTTGTAACCGCTCTAACTTTTGAACGAAGACAGATAGGAACAAGCCGATTCTTTCACTGAATTTGTCTCACTCTTAGCTTTCAAACGAGCTATTGCACGACAAAATCCGTCCACTAGAAGCCAAGATAGAAGCTAGCTGTCCAGAGGGGGGGGGGAGGTCAGTGAAATTTGATGAAAAATGTTTTGGTGACGGTCCCAGGTCGAAATTCCACACTTTGGAAAATTTTCAAATTTTTACCCATACAAAGTCACTCTGACACTTAGGATTTTTTCAGGTGAGCGAGCTCCGACCTAAAATCTTGTAACCGCTCTAACTTTTGAACGAAGACAGATAGGAACAAGCCGATTCTTTCACTGAATTTGTCTCACTCTTAGCTTTCAAACGAGCTATTGCACGACAAAATCCGTCCACTAGAAGCCAAGATAGAAGCTAGCTGTCCAGAGGGGGGGGGGAGGTCAGTGAAATTTGATGAAAAATGTTTTGGTGACGGTCCCAGGTCGAAATTCCACACTTTGGAAAATTTTCAAATTTTTACCCATACAAAGTCACTCTGACACTTAGGATTTTTTCAGGTGAGCGAGCTCCGACCTAAAATCTTGTAACCGCTCTAACTTTTGAACGAAGACAGATAGGAACAAGCCGATTCTTTCACTGAATTTGTCTCACTCTTAGCTTTCAAACGAGCTATTGCACGACAAAATCCGTCCACTAGAAGCCAAGATAGAAGCTAGCTGTCCAGAGGGGGGGGGGAGGTCAGTGAAATTTGATGAAAAATGTTTTGGTGACGGTCCCAGGTCGAAATTCCACACTTTGGAAAATTTTCAAATTTTTACCCATACAAAGTCACTCTGACACTTAGGATTTTTTCAAGTGAGCGAGCTCCGACCTAAAATCTTGTAACCGCTCTAACTTTTGAACGAAGACAGATAGGAACAAGCCGATTCTTTCACTGAATTTGTCTCACTCTTAGCTTTCAAACGAGCTATCGCACGACAAAATCCGTCCACTGGAAGCAAGCTGTCCAGGGGGGGGGAGGTCAGTGAAATTTGATGAAAAATGTTTTGGTGACGGTCCCAGGTCGAAATTCCACACTTTGGAAAATTTTCAAATTTTTACCCATACAAAGTCACTCTGACACTTAGGATTTTTTCAGGTGAGCGAGCTCCGACCTAAAATCTTGTAACCGCTCTAACTTTTGAACGAAGACAGATAGGAACAAGCCGATTCTTTCACTGAATTTGTCTCACTCTTAGCTTTCAAACGAGCTATCGCACGACAAAATCCGTCCACTGGAAGCAAGCTGTCCAGGGGGGGGGGACGTCAGCCGAAAATTTTTTCTCTCCGATTTCGCTGGAAACATCCTTCCTAACCCAAAATTTCACGTAGATTCCGAATCTGGCCTCCGTTTTCTCATCCGATGCTTCGTTTGGGCGCTACACACCAAAAACATCACACACTATAGCCTCAAGACTAATCCTGGCGGTCGCCCACGTCAACCTAGACGGTCGCCCACGTCAACCAGGCGGTCGGACCAACGCACCCGAGTCTCACACTCTGTTGTTGCAGAGGGGGGGGGGACTCAGACACGAAGCACCACGGCGGCCGACCACGACACTCTGCCGTGCCAGAGGGGGGGGGGGACGCAGCGATGGCCGCCATCTTGCGCGGTCCAGAAGTGGAGTTTTGCTTACTACTAATACACGTCATAAATATTATAAGCCACTCGATGATATCTTGATGACGAGTATATCTTCAGATAAAGAGTGAAGTCAGCAATGGATTCTGTCTGAAGTGGGTCAATATAATCGCAGAACTTTTGTCTTTCAGCATGGCGGTGGAAAATGAGTCGAAGAAAGTGTTGCATTGCTCCAATAGGAAAACTAAATAAGGACTGGATAAAAAATACTGTACTGGCAAAAGCCGACCAATTGTTTATTTTTCCGAGGCGACCAGACGGTGGCCGGTTTCCAAATTTATTATTTCTAGAGGCTGGTGCTTGAAGGCCTAAAAGTTTGGCCAGTTATTTCCTCACTACTTATTACAACTCATTTTGATCAACAACTACTATAAGTACCCTGTGAATAACCTACAACTTTTCCTTAGACTAGGGAGCTGATATTGAGCGCGAATATTAATGTGAAGTGTGTCAATTTCATTCAGCATCACAAATCAAGTCAAATATGTCATGAGGAAACGTCCCTCGGCCGCCTAGCGTCATTCTCTAAATAGCTCATACTTACTATAGGATGACGTTGAGTGAACATTTTGCTAACTTGGAAAAGGTGTAATATTGAAGCCATGGAAACGTCGACCTCCGAAGACGAGGATTCGGAAGAAAGATACAACAACCGAGAGGCAATAAGGATAAGGACTGAGGTCTCCAAAAAAGTGAATAAACAGTTATCTTAGTGCATCTCAGTACTAGACAAGTTTCGTACCCATTGTGGTACACCTATTGTTCTATCACAGTGTAGTTAGTGTTTTTGAGATTGCTGACATACAAGAAATAATAGTTGTTTGACAAATTGGCTCTTCAAGAATATTGGCCTTTTAATAATCACTTACTTTTCCAAGGTGCATGGCCGACGGCCGGTTTCTGAATTAATTATTTTTCCTTTGAAACAGTCGTTCACCAGTACAGTAATTAGCTTGTTGAGCTTCAGCTTTTCTGTTAGGATGCTTTAGTGGAATCAGATGAGAGTTGTTGCTTGCGCCAACGTTTCAATCCTTAAAAATATATTGAATCTTGTGCTTCAAAACCCAAGTTTTTCAACCATCGGATTGGGTTTTCTTACCCAAGTTTGTGAAAAAACTTGGGACCAAACACTATTCAAATTTTTGCCCAACCTTGGGATAGCTGAGTTTTCTCAGATTTTTTTGCAGAAAACTTTGATCTTAATATATAGACCTACTACAGTGAGGTTTCGGGTAATTCTATTCTTCCCCACATTTTTGTTTGACTCCTGCCTAATTATGATTTTTCATATGAAGCTGTCTTATGTGTACCTGAAGTTGACTCACATTGTGCTCTGTCTGCATGATTTTTATTTGGCTTGAAAATATGTACTTATTTCTAGTACATCCATGCAATATGGTTATCAACAATTATAATGTCATTGAGATTAGCCTACTTGTCTTGTAATTCAGGGCATTAGGTTGCCTTTCTCTAGATATCAAGACTGTATATGTGAATAACACGCGAAAAAAAATTTTTTTCTCCGCGTAATTGTTTTAGACAATACATGTCTCTCATTAAGATGCAAAACAAATTTAAAACTTGTTGCGTAGGCGAAGCGTGAATAATCCACTTGTCTTAAGGTCCATTAACACCGGGCGCGGCGTGGCGCGGCACGGCGCGTCCAACAAAAATGCCTGTTCTCACTGAGCCGCGTGGTGGAGAAGGGCTGGTATTCGTCTATGTTTGGATAAGCTTATTCATTATTTTGAATATGATAATATTCTCCCTCTATAATATAAGCTTATTCTCAATTCTCCCGTTCGGATCTCCTTAGTTTGGGAAGTGACTATCATTTACCGCGCATTCAACGTCGCGCTCTGTGGTTCCTCAAGTTGCTACGTCACAAGTCCCCATTCACTGCCAGAAATAGTGATTCATTATCCTCTCTCCATCACGCGTCGTATTCCCAGCCCAGCTGTCAAGCTTCAACATCGGATAACAAGTTGCGTAAGCCAACTCGTGTGCAGCCGTGTGCAGCCCCTTCCATCTTACAGTTCAACGCAAAATCAATTTTCAATAAGATTGACGACCTAAAAGTCAGAGTTTCAAAGTTTGAACCCGATCTTGTTTGCATCTCCGAATCTAGGCTAGATACTACTGTGCATGACCTTTCCATTTCCCTGTCTGGTTACAACTTAGTTAGGCAAGACCGTGACTTGAATGGTGGTGGCGTTCTTCTGTATGTAAGATCATGCTTTACAGTCTCAACTGTCTGTAGAACGGATCTGACTGATGTTCGTACTAATATCCTTTGCTGCTGCATCACTGAGCTTGATGCATCCATTGTGGTCATCTACCATCCCTACTGGGGCAGCGCTGCAGCTCATGAAATCGTTCTCGAACATTTACAGTATTTAATTGATCATTCAGATTCCCATCATTTTCTCATTGTAGGTGACATCAATGATTTGCGTCTACATTATAATAGCTTTTGTCTGTACAATAACCTGACTCAATTAGTAAACGCAACTACTCGCAAAAACAACATCCTTGATGTGATTATCACTAATCAGAAGAGCTTATATCAATCACCTGTTATCGTCTCTCCCCTTGTTTGGTCCGACCACAGAGGTGTCTTTGTCAAGAATGTTAAGTCCAAAGCCATTGTCACTACCAAGATCAAATTTCGCTCATGTAGCCCTTCCTCCCTTGCCCAGTGTCGTTCTCTCCCTTGTTCCATTGATTGGGACTATTGTATCTCTCCCTCTGATAACATCCACACCACTGTTGAACTTTTTCAAGACTTTTTATGGTCTTGCTTTGCTGAATTTTTTCCCGAAAAAACAGTTCGCATGAGATCTTCGGACCCTCCTTGGATGACACCTTCCCTCCAAGTTTTTTCGGATAGCAGAGATAAGGCATTAACGAGTGGCAACTTCCCGAAATACCAGCACCTTCGCGAAAAATTCCTAATTGAAAGTGGCAAAGCTAAGAAAAGGTTTCACTCAAGAGCAACCTTTACCTCTCCTGCTGAAAGTTGGAAGTCGATCAAATCGCATCTTTCACAGACTCGTTCTAATTCAACCATTGATTCGACCACTGCTATTCAACTTAATGACAAATTTGCAAACATTTTCAAGCCCTCTTACGTCCACCAGTTCAGTGACTGTCGCCCAGGGAGAAAAGTTTTGAACATCTGCATGTTTCCGAGTCCACTGTTGTCCAGATGATGAGAGAATGCAAGTCGAACTCTAGTGGTCCGGATGATCTGCCGGGTTTCTTTTATCGCAAACTTCCAGATGTCCTAGATTATCCCTTATCCAAGATCTTCAATATCTGCCTTACGAATGGAGTATTCCCGAAAGTCTGGAAACTTGCCAATGTTATTCCCATACCAAAGAAAAACGATGGTGGCTATCGTCCCATTTCAGTACTGTCATTTCCCAGCAAGATTCTGGAACGACTTGTGAAGAACTTAGTTATTCTCCCCACTCTCAACCATGATGTGGACAATCGCCAGTTCGACTTCGTTTCAAGCGGCTTCGGTGGATGTACCAACTCTCCGTTGTCTATTAGACTGACCGTTCTTGAACATGTCACACTCAAATCGCCGAACTCAGCTACCATCCTGGCCGTCGACTATGTGAAGGCTTTCGATTCAATTGATCACCGTACCCTCCTGGAGACTATCACCCAGAAATTTGATTGCAATCCCCTTGCAGTGGACTTCATTCGTGATTTCATAAGTGATCGCCAGCAGAGAGTAGTCACTCCTGACTTCAAAACTCAATGGAAGACCGTCAGCAGTGGAGTACCTCAAGGATCAATCCTGGGGCCTCTTCTTTTTATACTAATGATTGATGACTTCCCCGACTTGACAGACACCAGAATTGTTGCCTACGCCGACGACATTTCTTTAATTCATCTACAAAAAAGCAACTCCCCATCAGACTTTCAATCAATAGTGGATTCCTTCGTTGAGTGGTCATCTTCGAAAAAGTTGACGATCAATGTAGATAAAACTAAGTGTCTGACTGTATCCCGTTCACGCATTTCTCCTACTCCTATGAGCATCAAAATTGGTGATAAAACCATTGAACAGGTCCTTAAAATAGTCCTTAATATCCTTGGTGTTCATTTTTCGTCTGATTTGACATGGAACGCACAGTTTTCATTTTTATACAACAAGTGCTGTCGTAGTCTGTCAATTGTCCGCCGCCTGTATTATAACAACTGTAATTCATCCTTGATCTGGCAGGCATATATTGGACTTGTTTTTAGCCACATCGCATTCTGCTGGCCAGTCATATGCGATCTACGTTCTGTTCAATTCCGCAAGTTGGAAAAATTGGATCTCGTCGCTCGTCGTTGGGCTGATGTTACAAGCAAACCATCTCTCGCGTGCATGCTGCATAATTCTGTGAAAAGACTCATCGGCAAAATTGTCAAGAATTCAGACTCGCATCCTTTGTCTCAGTTTTTTGATGTGAGAGACTCGATTCAGCACACTCGCCATCAACGCAAGCTTCTTCCCAAAAGAAGAAATTGTGCCTTATATCGCAACTCATTTGTAAAATTTTCTAGCCTGTCTTGATGCCAAACTGATGTATGTTAATGCACATCTCTGTCAATACCGCCAGTTGTATTGTCAATATAAAGCTTTATTATTATTATTATTAAAAGAGCTTCAATTTTGATGGCAATTTTGCACAATGCATGGCTAGCCTTTGAACATACATATTACGTAGGCCTAATATATTCCTATGTATCTTTTCAGTTGCTCTCAATTGACAACTTTACAATTCTTACTGATTATCACTCAAATCAGCGATTAATCTGACTGGAATACGATCGAGCACAACAAGTGAATGAATAAACTTCAGTGATGATTTAAAATTTTTTTGTTACTTCACATTTGCATTTTTGGACTACATTTGTTGTAAATACCTCTTCCATGATTTGTTTCAACTTTGTTCTTTCAGTTTACTTTAGAATTTAGAACCACGCGGAAGCTATATTTTGATATCCTTAACATAACCTGAGTCAACTCTAAAATGTTGGTTGGCAGACCTTGACGGAATATAGTTAGCCAGCAAAACAATTTATCAAAAAGAATAGTGTGTGTGCTTTTGTAAAACCCGGAATATGATGGTTTATGCATGCAGAATCAGACAAAATGATGTCCACTACAATGCGATGTTACCATCGTATTGTCCTTTTCTGGGATTTATTTGCTATCAACAAGCGGATATAGAAATCTAATTGTTTTTCTCGATTCACTTCGAGCTAGCAATATGTTCGGGGCAAAAAAATATTAGACCGCAATTTTGAGGTCGGCAATTTTAACTTTTCTGAATTTGAAAATTGCACCATCAAAATGATGTTTGATGCTTTTTCATGAAATATATGGAGTGTATTCATCAAATTAAGTGATAAAAAACTTCACTCCTTCAATCACATTGAATTCAATTGCTTCAATTGATGTTATAGAGCCTAATCGTCTAAATGTAAAGTATTTTGGGATACTGGATTTCACCCACCACAATTTCCTTCTCCCAATGTTTTCGGAGATAGTTTCATCAGTTTCATCCCTTAATTCGGAATAACATACTTTCTCATTATTTTATTGAAATCACGGGAACGAATTCAGCAGTTTTAATTCACCGAATGCTTTGAACTCCAAGCAGTTTGCTATATATTTAAAAGTTGATCAGCTGGCCACAGATAGTCGCCACATGCTGCAAGAACAAGATGATTTTACAACTTGACTGCATGTTTGATGAAAATAGTCTACCGACTACGGAATCCTTCTACAGAAATTGAATAGAAAGTTGGAAGAATGCTTGTGTACTCAGAATCACGATAAGTTGATAATTTTATTCAATTACGAACCCTTTTCATACTTTGTATGTGATCTATAAATTTCAATCATATTTAAGTTTGTCGGCATTTTTGTTGATTCATGACACTTCTCATGTCATGAAAACAGAATTGCTAATTTACCGAATCTAGATTGCAATAAATCAAGTCGTTTAGTGAAGGAATTGAACTTTACGAATTCCTAAAATTCTAAAATTCTTCTAAAATTTTCGTGCCAGCTTTATTAGATTTTCCTTTTAAAGAAAATAGTAAAGTAAAGTTATATTCGAGGGTGGGTTCATGACGCATATAATCATAACTTTATCATATCTTACAGTAAGTGGTAGTTCCTGATAATGTGTACTCTGCTTTTTCGCCATGATTAGGAAGATTATAACCGTGATCATTTTTTCCGAGAAGGGGAATTAATGGTAGAATAATTATCACATTTCACTATATGATGCGATATTGCAATATTGCGATATTGCGATATTTCTTGGCTATTTTCTTTATACTAACACAAGTAGTGGTAGCGTTGAGCAGATGATTCCTTATTTATCTTTAAGACTATTTATATCATATGTCTTTTATCAAATCTTAACAGATGTAACCACCACGAGACATGTTTCGGCCTGTTGGGCCTCATCAGTCGTGTCAAACATGTCTCGTGGTGGTTACATCTGTTGAGATTTGATAAATTAATCTCAAACCTACCCACGACTGATGAGGCCCAACAGGCCGAAACATGTCTCGTGGTGGTTACATCTGTTGAGATTTGATAAATTAATCAATTGCCAGGTTACTTGTCTAATCATATGTCTTGTATTCAACGGGCATAAATCAGTAGTATGAATTCACATTCTACGAGGGAAAAAAACTTAAACGACAAAATGATGCCTTCATCCTATCTCTTCCAGGAATCAGCGAGATGATGAAGATCAACCTATAAATGAAGAACAATCAACTTTCCCAATGCCATCGGTAGATCTGGATTCTTGTTGTCGTGTAACTTCGTTTTGCGCGTATCATTTAATTTTTGATAACGAATCCCAGTGTGACAACTCGAGGCCCAGAACAAAAGCATCTGTATTTAAATAGTAATCAATTTTGAATACTTCTAATAATTAAATTCCAATGAACTTGATATTCAAACTTTCAGAAGAGATGTGATTTTGCATTTGAAATTGTGCTGGTATGTAATGAAATGTAATGTAATGAAATAATTTTGAGCATTTGCATATGTATTATTTTAGTTTCTTTAAGAGTTGCATTTCTATTTGCATCCACAATTTGGCTTATCAAATGAAACATACATGTTTATATTAGACCTTAGGAAAATGTGTTCGTTGCGGACACCCATAATCTGACAGTACTCCTTCTCCATTTCGTGCTCAGGTAAGAATTCATCGATCGCAGCCATCAGTTGCCTCAGTAAATCTGTTGCATTAACCGGAACAAGACAATAATATGCATTAAAGCTTAAACGACAAAACGATGCCTCCTTAAATCCGTTGTACTCAACGGGATTGTATAAATCATTAATATGCACTCACACACTCCGATAGAACAAAACGTAAACGACAATGCGATGTCTCAAAAAATGCGTTGTATTCAACGGGTCTGTATAAATCAATGTTCAAAATATTATCAATCATGTATTCACACACGCCAAGTATTGAACGCAATATATGTATTTTGAAATTCATACAAAATGCTGTCCAGAATTAAGTATAAATTTTCAAGCCTCAGTGTTTCCACCCGCTAACTGAAACGTGAGAATTACGTTTAATAGAATCCGAAACAATTTTAAGAACAAAGTTCTTAGTATAACCATTGCATTAAAAATTTTTCAGAATTTTCTCAATTTCATCATGAAATATATTCCAATTGCTGGCTACCGTATATGCTCTACTCAGCATTCCAATAACCAGACCCCGGTGCCACGCTCTTGGACAGTTTGCTTCAAAATTTAAAAGCACATTTGTGAACGTTTCTTTTCTAAAGATGCTAGTTTCCAAATTATTCGTAATATTTATTTTAACATCCAAGAATGCTATACTATTGCCTCCAATATCTACAGTAAATTTTAAAATTTTGTGTTGTCTATTTAAAAATTGGTGAAACCGTTCTACTTTCTTTATATCATCAAAAACGCAAATGCAATCATCTACATATCTTGCGTAATAAAGTGGACTGCATTCTTCATTCATCCAATTTTGTTCCATATGTGGCAAAAATAGATTTGCGAGTGTAGGAAGGAGCAAGGGGGGAACCCATACTTACACCATCTATCTGCTTAAACATTTGGTCATTAAATAAAAATTGACCACTCGTGGCAAACAGGCACAGTTTCTTAAATACATCCCTGCCAAACAAAGGCTTATTAGTTGAATTCTTATCATAGACTAAATTAGCCGCCAGCTCAATTGTTTCATTTACAGGTATGTTCGTGAACAGTGATTCAACATCATAGCTAATTAAAATATGTTTGTCATGAAAAAGTTCTTGATTTTTATTAACTTCTTCTATCAAGTGAGAGGTAGAATTCAACATATGTTTCGAATTTAATGTGGTTTTATTAGATTATCTAAAAATTTTGCCAAATTGTAACTTGCAGAGCCAATAGTACTTATTATTGGTCTCATAGGTTTGTTATCTTTGTGCACTTTCACAGTACCATAGAGCCTACCGGGCTCACTGCCAGAAGGACTAATAAACTTGTACGTTTTCTCATCAATATATCTACGCAAATACTTATAAATGTAACGATGCAATCTGCCTTCCTCGGTTACTGTCGGATGTTTGCAAATGTCATCCTCATCATATTCAATTTTTTGGAATACTTTACGTCTTTTAAAATATCACTCATTTTTTTGTTGTACTCAAATGACTTGACTATCACCAATCCATTCCCCTTATCAAAGGAACACACTTTTATATCCTTGCGTTTCGCCAACTTTTCCAGTACTTTGTGGGTTTCACGATTGTATTTATCATTCCATATCTTTTTTCCAGCTTTAAAGAAGTGAGTTGCAGCTTTTTTTTAGATAATTTTAAAATTTTAATAAATTTTTAGATAATCTAATAAAACCACATTAAATTCGAAACATATGTTGAATTCTACCTCTCACTTGATAGAAGAAGTTAATAAAAATCAAGAACTTTTTCATGACAAACATATTTTAATTAGCTATGATGTTGAATCACTGTTCACGAACATACCTGTAAATGAAACAATTGAGCTGGCGGCTAATTTAGTCTATGATAAGAATTCAACTAATAAGCCTTTGTTTGGCAGGGATGTATTTAAGAAACTGTGCCTGTTTGCCACGAGTGGTCAATTTTTATTTAATGACCAAATGTTTAAGCAGATAGATGGTGTAAGTATGGGTTCCCCCCTTGCTCCTTCCTACACTCGCAAATCTATTTTTGCCACATATGGAACAAAATTGGATGAATGAAGAATGCAGTCCACTTTATTACGCAAGATATGTAGATGATTGCATTTGCGTTTTTGATGATATAAAGAAAGTAGAACGGTTTCACCAATTTTTAAATAGACAACACAAAATTTTAAAATTTACTGTAGATATTGGAGGCAATAGTATAGCATTCTTGGATGTTAAAATAAATATTACGAATAATTTGGAAACTAGCATCTTTAGAAAAGAAACGTTCACAAATGTGCTTTTAAATTTTGAAGCAAACTGTCCAAGAGCGTGGCACCGGGGTCTGGTTATTGGAATGCTGAGTAGAGCATATACGGTAGCCAGCAATTGGAATATATTTCATGATGAAATTGAGAAAATTCTGAAAATTTTTGAATACGTTTAATAGAAAATTATATTAAGCAATTAAGCATGAATTTTAATAACGTAGTTATTTGTGAAAACAAGTTAACTAAGAGCAGAGCTTTTCTTAATCTGCAAAAGTTGCTTCAACAAAAAATTTTCACGTGGATTCCTCTACCGGTATATTCTGGTTACCTTAGAAATAGTAATTTAATCCTGTAACGTAGACTTCCCCATCCTTTCACATCTAATTCACTCACTTGTGATGCTTTTTTACCCAGTTGATATGTTTGTGTTTTGTCGGTTGAAACTCTTTCATATTCCTGATTTTTGTTCATAATTTCCTTTGTTGGCCATTTCAACCAAGAGAAACAGGAACATAAGCGACCCCCTCGACGATAGTAGCGCACGACATTAACGCATACTCCACAATGCATGCACGACCATTATCCTAGTATGCCTTCATCAAATTATGTTCATAGCCTACCTAGCACATGTTCCCTAGATGAATCACTTTGACTCAAGATTTGAACTAAATTAGAAGCACGATCAAAATACATAATATTGAGACACGAATGTTTATGAAATATAACAACTGAAAACATTAATGTACGTTGTTGAATTTACAAACGTATATATTTTCCTTTGAGCTCTTCCAGGAATCAGCGAGATGATGAAGATCAACCAAAAAATGGTGGGCGATCAACTTTCCCAATGCTATCGATAGATCTGGATTCACTCACCACCAGTGAGGTTAGTTGTGGTTTCTTAACGGGATTGTATAAATCAATAATGCATTCACACCCTCCGAGGGAAAAAAATTAAACGACAATACAATGTCTCAGCAAATATGTTGTATTCACACACTGTGAGGGCCTAACCGACAAAACGATGCCTCCTTAAATCTGTTGTATTCAACAGATCTGTACAAATCAATAATATGCATTCACACACTCCGAGGGAACAGATCTCAAGCAGCAAGGCGATTCATCAGTAAATCAGTTGTATTCAACGCGTAGATTAGATATGGTGGCATCGGGTCACCTCTTATACACGTATGCCTATTGCATTGGGTTTCGTGGTTAATATTAATTGAAAAGAATATCAACTTCCAATTCATCTAAAAAGAATAAAATCAAAATAATCCAAAGGCAGTCAGCATATTACAATCTTAACGTTTTCATTTCAGATTCAAATCGAAGAAGCGGAATACTGGTCGAGGTATGTACTCATTCTTATTAATAGCAGTGTTCGTACAGGAAAATCTTGAACAAAGCATTTTTTTGCTTCATGACTTCATGTCTGAAGCGCGATAAATTAAAAATCTTTCTATCTCCAGTTTACGAGAAAATTCAAGATTGACGGCTTCTTCGAATTTTCAACGTCAATCAACCAGTGCAGTATTATAGTCAGGATGGCAATCGAAAAATGCATCAAATTAGCTGTAAAACATCGATTCATTCATATTTCAACTTGTCCAGTTCAATATTACATATGAGCTGTCAGAACAGGCTGAAGTATAGGTCTGGGTTTTATAAACAGACCTCACGCTGTTCTTGAACAATGGTCAATCCCAATAATGTATAAACATGTTCCCAAAGTTATGCGGAATAACACTCAAATTGCATACATTATATGAAATTCATTTTTTTCGTTAATGCTTTGTAATAGCTTGTACTTCTTTTATCAGACATAATAGTATGATGAAATCACGGTTCTCCCTGTGCTCGCATTCACGTTAGATGAAAAATAATGCTAAGGTTATACAGGTAAATAATGTAATTTGATTTTCATTTCTTTGTCACTTTTGTGCACATTATATGTAAAAAGCTCGCAATACCAAAAATTACAATTAATGCTAGTGGAAGGTTACCTTTTTTCTCTTCTGACAGATTATTACATTTTCATAGCTGTCTTCCCTATTACAATATCACTAAGATAAGAGGCATGAATTATGATTAACCGTCCGACCATATAATTAGTCTATAAATCCCTGCTGGCATTCGACTGCCTTCTGCTACAGAACGCTGCCTATTTGAGAGGCACCCACTAAAAGAGGCCCCTCACATTGAATTATCGGTTAGCTTGAATAAGACTTATGTTTCACCACTGAATCTGTATTCTTTTACCTGACAACATGAAATAAGAACTGTGAGCTCTGTTATAATTGAGGCAGCCGAGTTCAGGCGTCCATGAAATCCGTGCATGTTTTTTCGTGAGTATTCGCTATGACTGAGGGCGCATACTAACAGTAAAAGAACTCTCTTATAATAAAATCCTAATATTTGACTATAAACAATTCCATTTCTTATCTTTAGAGCCATTGATACGCACAATTGGAAGGACCTGTAATGTAATAAATGGTGCAAAATCAGTCGTTTTGGACGAAATCTGACCTACAATCTTATCGATTCAAGTCGTTTTGCTGCCTGCTATGATTTGCTAGGAGACATAATGTCACCACAGTCTTGCTGAAACTTTTACTAAAATGTCTCAACTTTTGTTCCGCAGGTACGAAATGAAGCGCTGGTTGCTGGAAGACACCACTAGAAAAATGACAATTGAAGAAAGTTTTATTGTAATAATTATAGACATATATGATAACGATAGACATCCGTTTTGTATTTGGACTTTCGCGAGCTGTACGAAACATTAATAAAAAGTTCAAATGGATTCGTCCTTCGTATTTTTTCAAACATTTAAAACGCGTGTCACAAATTATTACAATCAAGCCTTATTTTAAGACGCCTCAAAGAGTTGGATAATTAGGACAAAGATTCGAATGACAAAAAGCACTGTGAATTGAGGATAATGGAAACCTGGGCCGTATACTAGAACACCCCCTTATGATTTGCTCAAGTTAGGGGGAACACACTAAGTCGCATGCTTGAACGTCACTCCTAAGTCACTTGGGAAATAATCTTAGGGGATCGCTGAGGGTACCTACATAAGTTAGGGTTAGGGAGTGTTGGCATCCTTAAACACAGTTAAGGAAAATCCTATGAATTAAGTGTACAAATTTTGACGAAATCTAGGAGCTACTAAATACGAACTACTAAATACTAAACTACGAAATCTAACCCCCGCCCCTAAGTAAAGAAATATACAGTGCAGACCCTCAACAAATTTGCTAAATCGACAAAAAAGTTAAACTATTCAATCGTGACTTAAATTCACTATTATCTAACGAGTGTACAGACCATTTCATTAATCGTTGAACAACGGAAATTTAGCATTTTCTTTCGTTATTTTTATCCATTGTAATTGCAAAGTCGACTAACAGATGCATCTTGCAACGTGCGTTAATACTGTGGTCTGCTGAGCTGATTGCTCAATATAGGATCCGACTCACACACAATTAATTAGTCAATGTTATTTACAATACAAAGAATCTGCATGGGATATTCATGAATCGCATGAAATAAGTTTTCGCCTGTATCTTGGTAACTAATCGGTCCTCCTGTCAATCATAGCATTTGTCGGGCATTCGATGACGCCGCAGTTCGAGACACACAGTAGAATCTTGTCGTGAAGCCGTCTCTACAGACTTCTTGGTGTGTGACGCGTGTGTGCTTTGAGCACGTTTGAAAATCTCGATGAACTGAAAGCCAGCAAAAAGGATTGGCACAGCGGTCAAAGATGATTCTTAAGTTTGTAATAGAACGGATGGGTCGATTTATATAAAGCTTACATATTATTGGAGCTGATAACATCAGCTTTCATTTGAGCCCATGCACGAAAATTCTAGCTTAAGTAGAAGAAAAGTTAAAGTGTTGAAAGTGAAACGGCTACATTTAGGGTTTCCAAAATCCGCGAAAATCTCAATACCGGGATCAATCCCGGGATTGAGTAGAACCGTGTCACAGTAACGTCATTTGTGTGTTTTCTACAATCTTCCACTGCGTAACTTTGGTTACATTTGGTAGCAGAGCGTGTGTGAGGTCTATTTTCAACATGAGAAAATTATTTTATTGATATTTTTCCAATATTTTTCACCGGATTCACTGTTTCATCTACTCATTTTTTCCTCTCTATGGTGAATTAATTCCAAGTCTTCTATTTTATTCTGTGTTATATTTGCTATGAAACTTATTGAAGCATGCCAAGATTGTCAACCACATGGAAGAGGTTGATAAAACAGTTTGAGGCCAAACGTAGAATAACAGAGATGCGCAAAAATGATGCAAACCTCATTATAAGCGATCCTGACCAAGTAGTCTACTTTGCACTGAAAGAGGAAATTAATAACCTAGAGCAGGAACTGTTTGAGTTCAAAATTTACTATAACCAGGCCATTGAAGAGTCAAACAACGTCATTACACAAATTGATGATGAGCTAGTAGAGGAATATGAGCAACAAGCGGTGAAAATAGTGAACCAGTATGAGTCACCAGCTGATGAAATTAGACAAGTGATGAAAAAGTTGAAAATCATTGTTTCCAACATAGCTGCCACTAAAGCTGAACCGATAGCAAAATTCCAGGAGGAATGTGCTAATAAACGACATAGGGAGACCATTGAAGCTGAACACCATTGAAAAGCGTCACTTGGACCTAGTTGAGTTGCAACTAAAAAACATCAGTCTGAATGAAGAACTGCGTAGTAAAGAAACAGAAAGAATCAAGTCGAATAAGACCACAGTGAAATTGCACCACATTAAGCCGATCGAGTTCGATGGTAGTCCAGCAGATTATCTAGGTTTTATATCAAATTGGAACTCGACTGTTCACAAGCAAGACGGATGGCGAAAAATTGCGTTGCCTACAAGACGCGCTAGGACCCATTCCCAGAAAGTCAATAGAAAAGCTTAAGGCCGATTCTGAGTATAAACTTGCACTTTCTATTTTGGAAAATAGGTATGGCAATATGACGATGCTCAAAAGAACTTATTATGAAAAGTTGGAAAATCTGCCTAACATCACAAATTCCATGGATGAGGTGCACTGAGAGCATTCATGGAAAAGCTTGATATCAGTTGTCATGCACTAAGAGGAATAGGGTGTCGATATGAAAAATCTTGAGCTTGTATTTATGAACACGTTTAAGAAACTTCCCCATGACATTGGATACCAGTTTACCAAAGCCTTTGGAGGCATTGACAATCTTGATATGGTAAAATTGAAGAAACTTTTGCGTGAGCACGTGATGATTTCAGAGGAAATTGAGTGAGAGAGTAAACCTTCAGCAGTGATTACCTGTTCCCATCCAGGCCAAGAATTGACCAACTTTGACAGTAATCTTGAGCAGGCATTTTACGGAAAATCAGAAATTATGAGAAATACATCACATGTTTTTAACCCAAATAGCAAACCTCACCAATCAAGGAGTAAGCAACATAGGAAGCATAGGAATAAGAACAAGGATGTTCCCCGTCATAACATCAGTAGCGCACAAAAGCAGTTCAAAGAAAACAGCTTCGAAAATCGAAGGTTGACAACCAAAAAGCACAACCCTACTTCACCATGCTTATTTGGCAAAACATCAGGTCATTGAAGTGGGGACTGTGATGATCAGTATTGAACGAACTAGAGACGATCGCCTTGATTGTTTGGGTGCTCGATGCTTGAAATGTTTAAAATCAAATCATATGACTGATGTATGCTACAAGCAAATTTATTGTCCTCATTGTAAAGCTGAAAATACTCATAACAGAAACCTCTGTCCAATCCGATTCAAATCTTCAGTCAAATTAAATAATCCTCGTGACCGTTCTTCAGTTTCGATAGCTCATGAATCCAGCATAATTCAGTTAGGAAAGCATGAAATAATCCCAGGAAAGCTGTGGATACAAAAATCCATACTTGGTCGTATTTTAAATGGTGGATGATCCTCTTCACGGGCTCAAACAAGCCATTTCGCTGTAAAGACAGGTAACATGGCCCTCTACGCAAATTCATTTTCTCAGTCATTTCACCAGCCACCACGTTACGAGAAGGAACTGCCAATTAATGGCAAAATTGATGTGTATCAAACTATACAGCCAGCATCATGACTTTTCTGATCTGTGGAATATTGAGTCCATCTGTATTGTAGATAATCCAGGCAAATCTGATGATGATGTTGCGTTTGATAATTCCCAAGAGACTGTTGAATACTCAAATCGTGCGTTTTCCATGGAAAGATGAAAATCCGAAAGTTCCCACAAACCAGCAACTTGCGTTAGGTAGACTCTGATCCATGTGCAGGAAACGCAGTCCAGACGAGATATTGCAAAAAGTTGAAGAAATCATTAGCGATCAAGAGTCAAAGGGAATTATAGAGAAAGTCGATCCAAATGAAGCTGAAAATGATAATGGAATAATAATTCACTACCTTCCTCATCAAATAGTCTTGAAAGAAGACAGTGCCACTACAAAAGTGCTCTTAGTCTTCGACGGCTCAGCGAAAACGAGAAAAGTCAGTCCGTCCCTTAACGACTGTCTTTTGAGAGGACCAGTACTCACTCACGATTTACCGGGCATATTGAGCAGAATACGCTTTCATCCCATCTTGACAGTTTTTGACATTCAGGCTACTTTCCTCCAATTGGGCATTCAGACAGTTGATCGTGACAGTACTCGTTTCTTTTGGATGAAAGACTACCAAAAACCTCCAAATTATGATAGTCTTGTTGTCTACCGTTTCGCACGCGTCCCATTTAGAATAATTTTTTCTCCTTCCCTTCTCTCACAAACCATTTCTCGTCATGTTCCCAAATACCAGACTGAATAAAAATGCACACAAAATGACAGAAAATTTGTACGTTGACAATGTTTTAGCTGGTTTTTACTCTCATGAAGATGCGATTTCATTTTACAATGAATCCAAAGCCAT
The DNA here is from genome assembly GCA_907163375.1 of Prostheceraeus crozeri. Lineage (NCBI taxonomy): Eukaryota > Metazoa > Platyhelminthes > Polycladida > Euryleptidae > Prostheceraeus > Prostheceraeus crozeri. The sequence continues at coordinate 27,708 of CAJQUW010016282.1, forward strand.
CTTTGAAGATGCTAGTATGAATCTCCCTGAATAGTCCTCCAATAGCGATGAATTCATAGCCAATATTTCAGTCAATGACAAAGCAAAAGGTTAACAGATGAAGTTGCTAGGTCTTAATTGGAATTGGAATATCTCGCGAGATACTGTGTCACTCAGGTTTGATAAGCTGTGTTTTGATATTCCATTGACGAAATCTAATGTTTGAAGACTTTCTCACGTGTGTTTGATCCGACCGGTAGTTACAATCCATGTCTCATTAGATTCAAAATTCTATTCCAAACTTTATGGTTATTAAGCTACGTTCACACATGAGAGAGGAATCTGAGAGTTGACCTCAAATCAAACCTGAGACAACCTGAGACCAACCCGTTCACATTTCAGCGAGAGATCTCAGGAAAAGAGCTGCCTCTCTTTTTCATGAACCACTCTTTCAGTTGACTATCGAAGCTGAGACTCACTGAGACATGACCTGAGATCTGTTGTGACCTAGGTCTCAGACCTTTTCACACTACCGACATGAGGTCGCAGATAAATTGAAAAATGTTTCTATTTATACCTTTTTGTTGCGCTTACTCTCAGGTTCCGTTCAGACTATGTGAGAGCTTGCTGAGACTCATGATTCATTTTGTTATAAATCGTCATGAAGAATAGACGTAAGCAAGCCGCTGTGGTTATTACCCTTCTTCGTAAAAGAAAAGAGAACGGGAACACGCAGCTGTTGGCAGTGGTACGCTCGGGGGAGGAAAGTGACCGTGTGGGGAGGGCTGAGCCTGCCCACTTTTTTGAGAACCTCATTCCGGGGGTCACTAATTTTGAACGGTTTATTAATAAAAATGAGCATCGTCTTAAAATTTCTACTCATATACATTTATCATCCGTTGTGTATCTGTTTGCATGATGATTAGGCCTATCAGAGTATGAGTATTCAATCACGACACCCGATAGTGGCATGGCGCTGCCATTATTGAGAGTGCACCCGGCGCATAAAATCTCATCGGTCTTCACGCTGTAAACGAACAGAATATTCTTACTTACTACATTCTTGATGATTACAAGCTGTGAATCGATTTCTATGTCAGGTTTTTAACTTCAACAAAGGACTGTTTCACACAAGCAACTTTTTGCCGCACGGTTGTCGCTGAAATTAGAAATTGGCTTTTCACATTGAACTTCGATCTCTGTGACTGTCAACCATCAGACAAACCCTTTCGATCTCATGAGACATAGAAAGTGGATGTGTCTTAGCCTATTGGAGAAGGGCATGATCCAAAATTACTCTAAAGGCAGGTTTCAGTTGTAGTTGTTCTTGTTTTCATCGAAATCAGTAGGAAATTTGCCATCAGAATATCTAAAATTTATAACATATTTTGCTATAATATTCAAATTCAGCATAAAAATTCTAATTTCCTATTTTTTTGTCTCGCCGTCTGCTCTTTGTAAAAGACATGTAAGCTCATTTGATAGACATTGAAATCTGAGCATCCTATTCAATCAGCTCATCGATAAAAGTGATCGATTGCGTCATCTATTCATTGCGCAAGTCAACAAATTTTCACGAGCAACCACTTTCGGAATTGAAAATTCGACTGAACAATATCTCAATTTACAATTTTAGGTGCGGGTTTTACATATGAAATCTATAATAAGGGTTTCTCGTAATTTCATCCTTGTGTAAAATATTCGGCAGGTCTTCCTTTTTGACTAATTTTAAGACCTAGTAAATGGTAATTGACCTCCTAAATAGACACTTTATCTATAAACCTATAGGCACTCGTGAAATATTCCACGTAAACAGGTCATCAACTTGCTTACGTAGGTTGCTTAATGACTTGTTATTTTTACATACTGAATAATTTTGAAAATTTTACTTTATTGATTTCATTTGAACTTAAGTCTCAGGCCTATTAATTTATATCAAAGTAAGTATATAAGGGGAGTATGGAATCAATGGTTGATTTGTGGCGACAGCTATGATATTACTTTTTCGCCAGCTCTTATAAGCAGTTTTATTTGATAACGCAATTGACAACAGAATAGTATGAATAGAAAGGACTGAATAGCTATGTCAAAGCTATGAAGTAGTGAAAAAATACATAGTTATCCGTAGACATCTGGAAGACAAAAACATGAGATGAAGATCCATTTCTATGCTTAGAATGCTAGATTCGATTTGGCATAGAAATTAATTGATTATTAAGGTACTTAATAGACGACTACAAACCACTCTATAATTTTTTATACCACCAAACCACCAAATATTTTAGCCACAGCGACTTTTTGAAATTGATGAATATAAATATCTGAAAATTATCTTGGCGAAAAAAGATGGCGGATTTGTCGCCACTAAAAATACATTAGAGTAATGGGGAGTTTCCGCACTTGATATATTTAAACACTTTGATTTATATTGGTCCTTTTCGTCAACTTATTTCAGCACAAGTATGAAATGCTCAATAAGCCTACAGGGCCTATGGGCCTGTTTTCAAGCACTGGAAATAAAATCAAACAAAGAGAGGCTTCTGAAATGCTTGCCAGTCTAGAAACTATAGAACACGCAGTAGAAAAATCTTTACAAACATTTATTAAATTTATCAAGTGCAAAGCCATCGAGGTGGTCTATTGTAAGAAGTGCTAGTATTTCCTTTCCCTAGGCTCTATGCCTCCTTCGAAATATTCACCAATAGTAGATAGCCTGCCACAACAATAGCCTAAATTTTACATAGTCTAGAAGTTTTTCTAGCTTCCCTCTTTTGCACGAATTCAGATCAGCTCTGTCATATTACTTTTTAACAACCTCGTTCAATTTCTCTTTATCGTAATCAATCCATGTTTTCAATTTTCTACTTGGGGGCATGTACCTAGATGCTGAAATGATTCATCCTCTTCCATCAAAATTTGAAGAAAAAGCTCTCGAGTGAAGCGCTTATAAAACACCTTAATAATAATGATAATCTGTTTCTAATGCTTTATGCCTACTGGTACATTTTTCCTTTGTACTCGAGTTGACCGAGTTTTGTTGGAGCATTTTACTGATTTATAACTTAGTTTTTAGAAAATCTTAGCATGCCGAGTTAATTTCCAGCAAACTCGGTTAAATGAGTTTCTTGAAAAACTCAATTGACAACACATGATCTCATTCGGCATGCACCGTCGGAATATGTACTAACTGACGAAGTCCCAATGAAAAGATTCCTGCTTGTTACCATGGTAATTTTATGCGCGTCGTGATTCAACATCGCCTTGACATTAAGTTGACTATTGCGCATCTTTAGAAACATGTAAATGCAAGTCCGCTGTTTTTCATGTTTTTTCTACTATTGACTATTTAGTGTCCCGCTTTTTGGTAGTAAAAAAACATGGCCACCATGATATAGCTCCAAACTAATTTCATCAATCAAGTTAAAGTAGCCTGTACATGCCTCATCATGTTTCTGTCTGATTCATCGGAAATTCAGATTTCTGATAGAAGCAAAACATGAAAATATTTACAAATATCATAAATATCGCAAATATCATCGAATGAATTACTAGCTCAGACTGAACTAAATTGACTTGTGCAACCAACACAATCACATGAACACAGAATATTATTCCGTGGATATATGTGTGAAATGAATGAGTGCCGTATACACAATCCAGTTGGATATTGATAACAAGGAAGTTGAAACGCGTACAACTTTTGCTGAGACATGGTCGTTGTCTCAGTTGGAGGTCTCAGGGTTGCTCACACTTGAGCCAGGAATCGTGGAGCTTGTCTCATAGGCTTCTCTCAGACGCTTGAGAGAAGCTTGTCTCAGGACCGTTCACACTATCTCTCAGCAAACGTGGTGAGCCTCCCTCTGGTCGCCCCGCACAAACGACAACGGATGAAGTTAGTGGGTCTCAGGGATGTCTCAGGACTGTTCAGACTACGTGGAGTTAGTCGCAGCATAATTTTGATTGACGTTTGAAATCGGCGACGGAAACTATAATCTTGCCGTTTGATTGGATGACTGCCTGAATCTCAGGTCTCTGCTCTCATGTGTGAATGCAGCTTTAAAATACGATTGGGATCAGATTGTTGAAGATGAAGTGCTTGTCAAGAAATGGAAGCGATTATGTGAAGACCTCCAGTTCATCAAAGATAATGAGCGTCCACGATACGTAGGAACTCCTGCGCCAGAGCACGAGATCCAACTTCTTTGTTTTACCGATCCGTCCCAACAAGCATACGGAACTGCTATTTATATTAGATTTTTCAACAAATCATCATGGTCAACACATCTCATATTCAGTAAAGCCAAATTGTGTCCGAAATCTATGCAGATCAACAGTAAAAATCCGAAAGGTAGACAATACTCTATTCCACCTTTGAAGCTTTTGGCAATCCTTGTGGGAGTAAGGGCAGCAAATTTTATTGAAAATGAGCTACACATGAATATCACAACACGAATCCTATGGTCTCACTCCATGATTGCTTTGAAGTGGCTAGAATCAAGCAAATCACCGAAAGTGTTTGTGAGAAACAGAGTCCAGGAAATCAGAGAGGAAGGCTCAAACTATAATTTCAGATACATCAATACCAAAGATAACCCTGCCGATAAAATCACACGGTATGGAGTTGATTCACGAACATTGAATAATGATTCGTTTTGGTGACACGGTCCAAATGAGTTAAAAGAACCCCAGGATGCTTGGCCATGTTTGAACACTGAAGCCTTTAGTCCTGAGACAAATGAGCAGTTTGACAGTGAAGTCATAACCAGGCCACTCATTCAATTTCAAGTCACAGAAACTTGTCGCATGTCTCCATATGGTGATAGTATTTGATTCGAGAACTTTTCAAAGTTGATGAAGTTGCTCCGAATTTCAGCATTGGTCGATAAAGCATTCTTGCGAATGAAAATCTGGCCACAACATCAAAATTGCTGCCTCAAGATATTGATGACGCTTTGACGCGATGGGCTAGATTTGTACAAGAACAGGTTTACAAGATAGAAATTCAGTTGCTGAATATAGGTCAGAAAAACAAGTTCATCAGGCAACTGAATCTGAGGGTGACCGAAGATGGAATCATCAAAAGTCATGGCAGATTGCAACATTCAGGTAGGTCTAACTGACACAGCAAAAATGCCGATACTACTGCCAAAGAATCATCGCTTCACAATGCTCTTATGCTCGTAATCAGAGATATTCATGAATCAAAAGGTCTTCATCCAGGAACGAATCAAGTATTATCATCCGTAAGACAAAAGTATTGGATTCCGAAAAGCAGAAGTACAGTTAAGAGTGATGATCAAAGATTGTAGGCTGTGTCGAAAGTATGAAGGTGGACATTTCAGCATTCCTCCAATGGCACCACTACACAAGAAAGGGTGAACAAAAGTGTACCATTCGCAAATACAGGTGTTGTCGATTATCTTGGGCCAATTCTGGTAAATGTCAATGAAACTAAGCAGAAAACATGTGTTTGTCTCTTTACATGCATGTCAACGAGGACTATTCATTTAGAAGTTGTATGTGATATGACAGCATTATCATTTATCCAAGCTTTTAGACGATTCGTTGCGAGAGTTGGATCTCCCTCTACGATCTACTCCGACAATGCCAAGCAATTTCAACTTGGTAATGTGTACTTAGCAGACTTATCGGCCCTGAATTCAATGATGAAATGATGAATTACATGACTTCAGAACATGTAACATGGAAATTTATTCCCGATGAAGCTTCATGGTTTGGAGGCTTTTACGAGCGGTTGGTAGCAGTTGTAAAGAAACCTCTCAGAAAGGTTATTGGAAAGGGTTTTCCATCGCTTATCGAACTTCAAACAATCATTGCAGAAGTTGAAGCCATGGTTAATGCACGACCTCTAGTATATGTCGATACTGACAGAGATAACTCGAAAACGATCTGTCCCAAAGATTTTTTATCATTGAATCCAAACAATGGAATCAACTATCTAAACACAAATACGATAGAATCTCAATTTCAACCAAATAATGAAGAAATGCATATTGAGAGTTGCTGGGAATTTTGGAAATCAAGCACTAGAATCATCCTGGAAAATCTGGCATGAAGAATATCTCACTAGCTTACGTGAGCGATATCAGCATTCTATCAAAGGTTCGCCAGGAGTATCTGTTTGCACATCAGAAGTTCGAACTGTTGTTTTGATTCAAGAACACAGATTGCGAAGAGGTCAATGGAAATTTGGTCGCATCGCTCAGCTCATACAAAGCAACGACAACAAAATACGTGTAGCTATTGTGGAACTTCCATACAAAAAGCAAATACGTCGATCAATTAAATTCCTGTATCCGATTGAAACTGCACAAATTCCTCACGAGTCTCAAAAAGCAACAAGAGAAGAGAAAAGTCAAATTAAAAAGGAACAGACAAAGCAAAATAAATGCAAATGAAATTTCATAAAATTCTTTCAAAGCGAAGATAATGACTGATAGTTCAAGTTATCAATTAGTCCGCTTAATTACATTTTGATGTCATGTTATGTTATATGATGTACACACAATGTACACATTGCAATGCGACAACATCATACTGAACGATGACAGTTTTAAGACAAGACAGAAGCAATTAATGAAAGTACTCATTTTTTCAAACGATGAAATTACGTCTTCGATGCTCCCTTTATTCGCTTAATATTTTTTATGGATTATTCTTCCATCTCTCATCTTCATATATATGCTTATTTAAACTCACACTCGCTCGTGTTTCCTGGATAAATACTATTATTTCATGCGATTCAATTATAAATGATCTCGTCCACACTCTCATCAGTCATCAGGCTATGTTCAACAGTGTGAAAGAAGAAGATGAAGAAACCAAAAACAGTCCGCGCGAGTACGTCTTCGAGTTGTCGTCAACATCTAAGAATGTGTTCTTCGACGCCGATGCGATGAGAATCAAACAGTCAACGAAGATGTGTGAAGAGCTCGAATTTTTATAATCTGTGTATAAAGTGTACATAAACCATGCACATAACAATTTTGACTTTACCGCGAGTGTTTTATGTCCGCATGATATTGCCGTGGCGGGAATGCCGCGGTAACGTCATATGATTATGTGCATATGGCACATGTTAAATACACCAGTTATATATTTGTTGAATGAAAAATATTGTAAACGAATTCAAATATATCTACGTGTAAATTTCAGTACATTTTTTACAATATTTCACTGCGTAACTTTGGCTACAAATCGTAATCGTATTACAAAGCACATATATATATATATATATAAAAAGAAAATGCCAGAGATCTTCAGTAAGTCTCCGACATGTTTCTGCCAACTGTGTTGGTTTCTCAAGGCGAAATGAAATTCAAAAATTCAAACTAACAAAAATATGGAAATCATGCATACATAGATTTCAATTAATGAAATCTGAACGCTAGCAGTTAGAAGCTTTTAAAGGAGGATGAAATTTCTTTATAAATGTTTTTTCTTTATACTCCTGATCAAATTTAGTTGACCCAATGGACATTTTATAAATGGGAGGTATAGAAAATTGCACAGAAATCTCACTAACACAATTTCTGATATGGTTGCTCACAGGGAGGAACGAATATCTTTGATCACGAATTTGTTGCCAGTGGACAGTAACTCTATGACGAAGGGTGTCACCTGATTGACCTGTGTAAAAGAGATCACAGCCCTTGCAAGCGAGTTTGTAAATAAAATTTGAAGAATCACTGCTAAAATGTATTATGTTTGATTATGAAGTGATTCACTATCCCGTTGACGTTGAAAGAGGTGGTGTTTCCTACTTCCACATAAGCACAATACTTAAGTAGTAAATACTTAAGGAGTAAAATACACTACTACAAAAGAGAATAACGAACAAAAAATTATCCCATTTCAATCCCAATAATCCTAAAGTCTGTCATAAAATTATTTTTCCTGATCTTTAAAATCATCGAACAAGTTTAGAGATTGTAAATTTTAAAGCTCTTTGAAACAAAAAAATCTCTTCTGTCAATTTTACGTAGAAATAAGAGAGCAGTTTTAATTGGTGTCACAAAATGCGGCCAACCTAGATGTAAGTATTGTGCTTATGTGGAAGTAGGGAACACCACCTCTTTCAACGTCAACGGGATAGTGAATCACTTCACAATCAAACATAATACATTTTAGCAGTGATTCTTCAAATTTTATTTACAAACTCGCTTGCAAGGGCTGTGATCTCTTTTACACAGGTCAATCAGGTGACACCCTTCGTCATAGAGTTACTGTCCACTGGCAACAAATTCGTGATCAAAGATATTCGTTCCTCCCTGTGAGCAACCATATCAGAAATTGTGTTAGTGAGATTTCTGTGCAATTTTCTATACCTCCCATTTATAAAATGTCCATTGGGTCAACTAAATTTGATCAGGAGTATAAAGAAAAAACATTTATAAAGAAATTTCATCCTCCTTTAAAAGCTTCTAACTGCTAGCGTTCAGATTTCATTAATTGAAATCTATGTATGCATGATTTCCATATTTTTGTTAGTTTGAATTTTTGAATTTCATTTCGCCTTGAGAAACCAACACAGTTGGCAGAAACATGTCGGCGACTTACTGAAGATCTCTGGCATTTTCTTTCTTCATATCAATTGACATTTTGCTCTGATCTTTTTTATTAGTTATATGTATAATTTATTTTAATCGAGAATAATTTTGTATATAAATGTCTTCATTGCGTTGTTTGTAATTTGTCGAGTCCGCTGAATATGGAACCTGTAATGTTCCGAAACATGTTCGGTTGATTGAAAAACATTGTTTTTCTCTCTAAAAATATGAATCTGGGCAAACTTTGTCTTAATGTGATCAGGTCAACCCTAAGCCCACGATTCCAAAGGGATTTGAATTCGATAACCAAGCTTGGAGACAAGTCGGTGAGAGCTGATCTACGAGGGAAGTTTTTGAAGAAATGTTTGGAGCAAGGTGTGATCCCGAAATTTCTGAAATTCAAGGTTCCTGCTCCACTAAAGTCCTCGAAGCAATAAATCCGCAAAACTCTTACAGGGTAACTTCGGAAAGAGGTCGGTAAGGCCCTTAGTGACTCAAAAGTTAAATTTTCAAAAGTGAATGATTCTTTGAGCAAGTATGACGTGATGTCACGGAAACTTATTCAGTCAATCATGGACCAAAAATTGCTGAATGTTATACGCCGCATTACTAAAATTCATTTGTAAAAGATGAACAGCTTGATCAACCAGCAGCGTCCTTTGACCAGTAGCCCATCGATCAAGCCTTCTTCCATAGTCAATTTATCGTCGTACAAGTTGACGGAACTTTTTTTCGCACAAATTTTCAAAAAGCCGAAGCTGAAGCCGCTGTGCAGCAGTTGAAAAATCATAGCCCCATTGATGATGAGGCTATTTATAAAATTCGGAATGCTTTCATGACCTACTTTTCTAAAATCAAATTTGTTAATAAGTAGAAAAAGTTCTCTGATGTCTTGCGTAAGTTGGCGAAAAACGATGATATCATCATTCTGCGTTTCGATGAAGGCAATGGCAAAATATAAAATATTTGAAATTATCCATGACACTACTAAGTTCAATCCGTACAAAGTTGATAAGCGCTCCAAGAAGGATCCTTTCATTTTGAAAGAGGATCGTCTTAACCGCAAATTTCAAAACTTAAAGAGCAAGGGAATCATTAATGACACTGATGAATGAATTAAAGCCGTTGGCTATCAGCCTTCGCGTTTATATGGACTGCCGAAAGTCCACAAAAACTGCTGCAATTCTCTTTTTCGTCCTATACTAAACATGAGAAATTCCTACCTATCTAACTTGTCTAGTTGGTTAGATCAGGCTTTAAAAAAGCACATACCTGATGAATGCAATTCTCAATGATACCTTCCAGTTCACGGAGAAATTGAGAAATGCCAATATTTCAAATTTGCAAGAGTACCGCCTCTTTAGTTTTGACGTAAAGAGTCTCTTTACAAACATACCAGTTAATAAAACCATTCACCATATTTTGTCTGTGATCGATTTTGATGCTTTTCCTATTTTTCGTAAATCTTTGAAGCAATTACTTGAAATTGCTTGTGCAAACATTCTATTTATATTTGATGGCAAACTGTATAATCAGATCAACGGAATGCCCATGGGCTCTAAGCTTGCCCCTACTATGGCTGCATTTGTCATGGATTTAATTGAGAGTCGTTTCTCTGAGTCACAATACAAACCTGTGACCTACTGCAGATATGTCGACGACTGTTTTGCAGTTTTTAAAACTCAGCAAAATGCGGAAAAGTTTTTGGAATTCTTAAATACTCTGGATAAGGATATCAAATTCACCATGGAACGAGATTCTTCGGGAAAGTTGGTTTTCCTTGATACAGAAATTGACATCAGTTCTGGCGAATTTGACATCTCTCATCATATTAAAGAAACGAACACGGGAGTGCATATTCCATCTTGCTCGTATGCTCCATTTGTTTACAAAGTGTCTGCTATCAGATCACTTTTTACGCGAGCTTTTAAAATTTGCAGCAGTTGCAAAAACTATGACAACGCCTGTGAGCGCATTTTGAATATTTTTCGATGTAATGGGTATCCAGACTCCTTGAGCTTACGTCTAAAAAGCAAGGCGGAGAAGCGTTTGCGATCTAGTGATATTGCACAAAATAGTACACAAGAGAGTAGTAGAAAGAGAGTGTATTGGCCCGTTCCTTACATTGAACATAACTACAAAATGATGAAAGACCGTATAGATGAAATCAACAAAATTTTTCCATATCATGAACAAAGACCCTATTGCGCCAGCCCTGAAATCCAATGTAATCTACATGTATTCTTGTGATCGCTGCTCAATGCGGTACATCGGAGCCACAAGGCGCCACCTGGCTGTCCGCCGACGAGCATCATACTCCACAAACCAATCATAAACCAAAGGGACAAGACCTTATCTTTGCAGCTACAAGTTATCTAAAAATGATTATCGCGAATCATATAAACTGTCTATTTTATTTCAATAAATAATGCACCCTCTATCCAACAACACCATTTTGCATTACTCCCTTCAACCTGTTGCTTGAAAATGTTGAAAGTAAATACAACGAAACGTCGCATTCGCAAGAAATGAAGTTTTTTTTATCATAAAATGGTAGTCAACGGTGGCATTGAAGACTTCTAATCGTGAAATTAAACTTTTATTTAGAAAGACTGAGAGATGTCTGCTGAAGCAGTGTGCTAAGACGCAAAACAATATTATTTTTAGCGATAAATATATATATATATATATACCGTACATATAATGAATTGTTTCAATGCCCGAAATTATTGACAAAGAAAAACGAGTGTTCCGTGCGCGTTTCAGAGATTTCTATTCTTCATCTTCAGCGGAAATCTTATTTCGATAAAATCAAGCTCTTTTATAGTCAAATGAGAACTTTTTTCAGTTAATGCAGCAGCAAAATGACATCGAATTTTAGAAATGATTTGTATAAAAGAGGCACCGAACCACATGAATGAAAGAGACGGATCGATTCCACTTTTGTTGAATTTGTGAATGCATGACATGTGCCAGATTTCCTGTTTTACTTTTAGCATTCTGTGTATATATGAGCATATTTCATCAGACTTGTCAGTTGGAATGATTGGCAAATGTGAATATATTTCACAAGAGCTGTGAGATTTTATCATTTGACTATAGAAGAACTTGAATTTATCGAAAGAAGATTTCCGCTGATGAGGGAGAATGGTCTAAAATGGCAAATAATATACGAAAATCAGCCCAAATGAAATACGATCAAAAGTCTGGATTTATCCCGACTATGGACTTCTCAAGGGATTAATGACATATTTAAAATGAATTCACAATGATATGTGACATCATTATAAGCATGGAAAATAAGTTATACCTGGAAACTATGATATCACACAATAACTGTGTTAAATAAGTTTGACATGGCAAATCAAAGTCTAAATAATGTCAAATTCCTTTGTTGCGCTCAGCTCCGTGATACAAATTGTAGGCTTAATCTCCACTGACATCGTTGGCATCTCCAATTGCATGCATTCGCTTGTGTGTTCATATGGTTATATATATATGTATATAAGGATAAATTAAAAATATTCAACGTAGTCTCAAGATAAAATTGTTTATTCACGAATTTTCGTCTAAGACTTCATCAGGTGAACGAAGTAAATGTACATAAAGTGAAATGACATTACATTATAAAGAAAAGTAACAGGAGTTCAACACGTGTATGCCCAGGCGGCATCATTATCTTCTCACATTTATCTGAGGCTTAACGGCTTCAATTGTTGACATTTCCACACGGCGGCGATGATAAGAATCAAAGAGCCCGCGGGAGATAATTGAAGGAGAAATATGGCGTAACAGATGGGAGCAATTGTGTTTAATTTTAAAATGATGGAAAACTTGGCTGCTGGTTGTATGTAGGTGTTCATCTTTTGATGAACAATCATTGATGAACACCTACATACAACCAGCAGCCAAGTTTTCCATCATTTTAAAATTAAACACAATTGCTCCCCTCTGTTACGCCATATTTCTCCTTCAATTATCTCCCGCGGGCTCTTTGATTCTTATCATCGCCGCCGTGTGGAAATGTCAACAATTGAAGCTGTTAAGCCTCAGATAAATGTGAGAAGATAATGATGCCGCCTGGGCATACACGTGTTGAACTCCTGTTACTTTTCTTTATAATGTAATGTCATTTCACTTTATGTACATTTACTTCGTTCACCTGATGAAGTCTTAGACGAAAATTCGTGAATAAACAATTTTATCTTGAGACTACGTTGAATATTTTTAATTTATCTTTATTATTAAGTCTCATGGCGATTACTTGTGATCATATATATATATATATATATTTAGATAAGATTTGATAAATATATATATATATATATATATAATACCGTGAGAAACACACGCTTTGACAGTGCTCAACTTATGAAGGAGCAATTATACCGTAATTGAAAAACCAACTTGTACCGATACTCAGAGTTTCATGTATTGTGTCCAATACAATCGTCAGCCAGATCTAAAAGACAAACATGGAATCATTGCATTAAATACTGAAGTGAATAAAAGTCAAAAGTCAGGTCTTTGCCAGTAAATGCTTATTGCGATGTCTATCTCGAAATCAATTCGCTCCTCTTGTTCAACAGATTGACATTTCTATGCTGCAGAATAAAATATTTCTCGCTAAGACAGAGGTCACATCGCCTGATCATTGGATTGCACGGCTTGCAAACTTTTTTGATTTGCCAAGATATTTTAGGGATCCCACCTTTTTCTTTGATACTCCAGTATTCCTTGGAAAGCTCCGTCTCGCTTTTATACTTTTCGTGAGAGAATGATTTTTTATGATTGCCATACCGCAGTTTGAAACTTCCTTCACAAATACCGAAGTACGTCTTTTGATGTCCATCGTTCTTGCTATCTGAGATTTTTGCTTCATACACTATACTGGTAGAGAGGCACTTGTTATCCAAGGGGCAATTTTCCTTATTTTTGCAGTTGCATTCCTTTTCCTTTTCTTTGCTTTTTAACAATGAATTAATAATGAATTTAAATGATGGATCGTATCGGCCATACCGAAAGCAGGACCAGGAAATTGTACGATTGTATTGGACACAATACATGAAACTCTGAGTATCGGTACAAGTTGGTTTTTCAATTACGGTATATATATATATATATATATATATATATATATATATAAATATCAGGGATGTGGAGTCGGAGTCCTATCAAATGATAGGACTCCGGACTCAGGCCTATAACTAGACCCGAAATATGATACAAGCAAATTATTCATTCTCGTGCTGTCACTGATGTCAACTTTCTCCGTCAAACAGAAGTACTGAAACAGCAGTACATGCAAAGCTTGTAATAGTTGAGGGAATGAACCGTGATAGTGAAAAAAGGATTGTCTGTCCGCTCGGTGATTTAATAGAGAAGACAAGCCTTCTTAGCCTCGATCACACCTACATGACAAAGGTCACATCAGAGACAAAAATGAAATACTAGTTTGTTTGAGAACATTACCTCTTCACCCTCACGTTAATCGTGTGTGATGGCTCCTCTAAAGCGCATATAAAAATCGAAAATGTACTCATATTTTTTGGAGAAGGATAGGGATTTTCCTGCCTAGTAGAGTCTGTATAAAAACCGTGTGAAGCACAAGTGATGTGCAAAGTCGGTAAACCTTCATTGAAAATGATTGATTTGATGCAGCAATGATCACTAAAATCAGGCTCAGGTAAGCCAATAATGATCAATGGAGTAGGTTACCACTTAATTTTTCAAAAAAATAGGCTTCATATACTTGCCCCGTAGTTGGAGTCGGAGTCCTATCAAAAGCTGGAGTCCCATCAACTCCCGGAGTCGGAGTCCGCATCCCTGATATATATATATATATATATATTCAAACATAAAGTGCCCAATTTCAGCATATTTTCAAATGAAAACAACTTCGTGTTTTGAAACAACCGAACATGTTTCAGAATCTCAAGGATTCCATCATCAGCGGTAAGAAGTCATAAACACACACACAAGTCAATTTATATAAGAGTTCTTAAAACAATGTCAAAGCATGTGAACAGATATCTCACAAAAACGAACCGAAGGTCAAAGTACATCGAAATATGCCGATTCATAGATTTAGATTCAGAGGTATGGAACCATTCCTTTCATTCGACAATAGGTCAGTATTGTTTTTAATCATAATAGATTCTAAGACAAAAGGATGCTTGGACACTCCCACAACCATAGAAATTGATAACAATAAAACCTCTAGAATGGAAGTAAAGCTTCATGCAATACACAATAGTGGCACAAAAATCGCACGCATTTTCACTTAGATACACTTGTCAACGACTGTATTATTGGGTTAGAATCGGTCACATGTGCAATTCTAAGCTTTTCACTGGCTCTTCATGCCCCAACTTAGTTCCCCCGGATGTGCCGTGACCTTGAGTCAATTTCCATTCTAGTCAACTTCAGATAAACAATCTATTTCTATGCCCACAACCGAGAAATTTTCTGGTTTCGGGCGATATTCATGCATAGAAATCTCAGTGGCCACAGGGTAGGCTTTTAGATGCTCATTGATACGAGTGGCTAAATGACGCTTGGTTGCGCCAATGTATCGCATTGTGCAGCGATCACACGTATATAAATACGTAATATTAGATTTCAGGCCAATCGCAACAATGTCTTTTTTGTTGAAATGATTCAAAACCTTATTGGAATTGAACACAGGGCAAATTTTGACTTTCTTGAATTTATCGTTAATCTCGGCCATACGCCTTTTCAGATAGCTATAACCATCTTCAATGAAAGGAATCGACCAATAGACCTTCTGCACATCACTCTCACAAGTATCAGATTGTGATTGCTGGCATTTATTTAAAGTAGCACGTTGAATTCTAATAATAATATTCTCATCGTAGCCGTTCCTCAAAAACATAGATTTTATTTGCTCAGAAGCTTTTTCAAAATTATCTTTACTCGAGCAAATTTTGAAAGCTCGAGAAAACAAAGATCTCATAGCCGAAACTTTATAAGACGAAGGGTTGCAAGAAGAAACAGGTATATACATGTAAGTAGTGAAAACTGTGCCCTACTTGCCACGGATAGGTACATGGATAGGTACATGTAAAGTTTAGTGTTATCAATAGGTACATGGATAGGTACATGTAAAGTTTAGTGTTGTCAATAGGAACATGGATAGGTACATGGATAGGTACATGGATAGGTACATGTATACTTTAGTTATCGATAGGCACATGGATAGGTACATGTATAATTCAGTGTTATCAATAGGAACTTGTATGAGATCTGTTTTACTGGATAGGTACATGTGTTTGGTACACTGTGTTTCGGAACGTCTATGATCGAACTTGTGTGGTTTGGTTCTGAGCACTTGGGTACGTACCGATAGACGTCCGTTGTTTGATTTTGAATGGGTTTGCTCATTTGCGACTATTGTGACTATTGCAACCATTGTAATCAAGATGACACATTGATTTTCCTTTTACGTAGACAAACTATGCTATAAATATGAGATAGTTTTTGATAACATACATAATGATGACTAGTATCCCAACGTCGTGGGTTGTCGCAAGAGACCTTGGATATTCGTTCAAAGCCATAGAAACTGTAACAAATCTCAGTGAAAATATCAACGCTGGTGATTTAGTTGATCGACTAATGGATCTAGATGAGCATGCTATGAATCACAATTTGGATCGTAGGTGGATAGAGGATTTCTCCATGCTACACTGCAATGATAGTGAAATTAGGAGGATCAAATTGGAACGATATGGAAAGAAGGAGACATCTGACAGTGTTTTAATAAAAAGTTCTCCCAATAAAAGTGACTTCAGAAGGAAATTAGAACAAGAGACATTTAAATTATTATGTGAACGGAACTGCGTTAAATGTTTTAAACAGGAACGATCACTTCTCTTTTTGCCATGTTCTCATAGCGTTATGTGTTCTACATGTTATGTACCCTTTGAAACTTCATCTTGTCCCCTTTGCGATGAAGAAATATCTTCAACAGTCACTGTATATCGTTCATGATGAGTCATCATGCAGGTCTGTGATTGGTCACTATTGTGTCTTTGTGTGACTTTTCTATATAAGGAGGACATTGTACCGTTCTATTTCAAGCATAATTTGAGGCTAATACAATGTCAATCAGCATGTCGTTCACTACCAACATTCCCATTTCAATAATTTACCGAAGTCAACTCTTCACGGGCAATATATTTTATTCTGCCGTGAATATAACTGGCTATAAAGCGGATTTGGTGGATCTGATGGAGGAAATAGTGAAGTATTTCCGCTGCGGAGAGGACGTTGTGGTGCAGAGAATGCTAATGAGAGTCGTGAACAACGCTCTTACACGAGTTGCAAGATTCTGGCTCAACGAAGTATTTCGCCCACTATCTCAAACGGAGATTGTACCGGAATACTCTCGCTGTTGGTGCAGCAGTATCCAACGGAAACTCAACACATGTCTCCATGACATTATCACCTCCAGCTACTATGATGAGAAGGGTGAGAAGTGCAAACTGGACTTGTTCAGTGGACCGCCATCAGTAAGCATCAATGTGGCTGCTCAAGGACATTCTGAGGTGATCAGTTTGCGGGCATACTATGCCAATATTTTAAAGACTTTCCATTTAAAGCCTTGCTGTATGTGCTGTCCTATTTCAAAACATCTAATGAAAGACATTGAGCAGCTCATAACTGCTACAAATGAGACTCTAGCCGATGTGAGTGTATATCAGTTTCCCTCTACAACTTGCTAAGTGTTTTATGTAATTTTATACGTACCAGCAACAAACTCTGTGAATGCTTGTAAACTTTTGTATATAATGTTGTAAGTACTAAGCAAAAATTGTAATTGTATTATCTATTTCCATATTAGAATAAAAATGTCTGTAAAACGGAAGGCATCTTCTCGTCAATCGACACGGTCCTTCAAACCTTCAAGTCAGTTTAAAAAGGCGTTGCGAAAGTTAAACAGGATACATGATAATAAGAAGAAGTGTAAATTGATTCAAAATTCAAGTGATGATTTCATTCGTGATTTAGCTTTTGCAATACACAAATGTCTACCTATTTACAAGCCTCTGTTGAATGCTGGCTCTTTGAATAGCATAAAAAAGTTTTCAAATCCAAAGAGTAGTGATAAGAAAAGGCGAAACTTAATTCAGCGCGGTGGTGGTGGGTTTCTAAGTATGTTAAATGATATTGGAAACAGTATTAATGGTGTAATCAATAGTCCGCTTGGAAGGATTGCAGCAACTGCTGCAATGTTAATATAAGGTTAGCGAATCATAAAGTGACACGTCATCACTTTGATTGATGAGTCATATATAGGTGTATATAAGGAAGACGCTTTAATGATATTTTACCACTTTCAAGTGACAATTCATTTGCGCTGGTTGAAAGCTCCGAATTAGTACTTGTTGAAACATGACTCAGAAAATGTATACAATCAGAGAAGAAGGTGACGCTTTTGAGCAAGATCTCTTGAAGCTTCGTCCGACACGAAAGGTGCAAGGGATTGGAAATACGTTCTACTTTCAAACCTTGAATTATGGTGATGATGGCTTTTATCTTCAAGTTCCATTCTTCCACAGTAATGGTATGTCTACATCAGGGTAGAGCAATATGAGACAAATGCGAGTGACTTTTCCAAAATGGCAACAGGTGATTCTTAAAACTATTGACTCTTTCGCGAAAGAATGTGTTGAGCTGCCTGAAAGTGCTCCCACTCATTGGAGAAAGGCATTAGAGGAAGGAGTTGGTTATAAGGAATTGCCGGAATTCGATACACCTGTTTTTAAAACTATCTGATCATTTTCAAGCATTCGATCTCTTTACAAACGCGATGGAATGTGAGGATCTCAAACGGGGCCGCTATATGGGCTTAGTTCACGTTACCGGACTTTATATTGGCTCACATGGTTCGACTGGTAAAGTCGCATCTTTACAAATGAAGGTTCTTCAACTAGTCTATGAACCACTACCAATTGATAAATGTTTAATTAACATTGATAAGACTGCTTCAAGTGATGGGAAGGAAGAGAGCAAAAAGCGAGGTCGGAAATCTAAAGATGGGCATCCTAAATTGAAGTTGAAGCGCCAAGATGCTGACTTGAAAACTTTCTATAATCCTAATTGTGATGAGGAAACACAAATGTTTTAATTTGTAAATGTTTTAATTTGTAAATGTAACTTGAAAGTTTCTATTCTGAATGTAAATAAACTTGATCTGGAACATGTGTCTGTTTTGTTGTTCTAAGCAAAATTAGCGGGATGATGAGTTTAATGTTAATGGAATTATAAGATGACAGATTTTCGTCTATTCACTGATCGCACAATGTGTGTCGCTGGACCAAGTCAGTCCGGTAAAACTACATTTGTAACTGAATTGCTACAATATAGAAATGAAATGTTTAACAAGGAAATTAAGAGAGTCAAATGGTATTATGGAATATTTCAACCACAACTACATTCTGCACTTCGCCAGAAAGGTTATGAGGTGAAGCAAGGGTTGCCATCAACTGAGGATATCAAAGCAGGTGACTTACTAGTATTAGATGATCTATTACGAGAAAGCAAATCTTCAAAGGATGTAACTGAAATGTTCATTCAAACTGCACATCATAGGGAAGCTTTTATTATCTACATCACCCAAAACATCTTCGATGGAGGGAAAGAGCAAAGAACTAGAAGTTTGAATACACATTATTTGGCAATATTTAAAAATCCAAGAGATAGCAGTCAGATACATCATCTCAGTAGACAGATATTACCTCAACAACCTAAAGTACTTTCAAAAATATATGAAGATGTAACAAAGAAACCACATGGTTATCTATTTATTGATCTAACCCAGGAATGTCCGGAACGACTTCGATTTCGAACAAATATCATACCTAATTCCGCTGAACCAATGACAGTTTTCTCGGTTCACAGTTAGTTTTAAGCAATGTACTTTGTTGCCTTATTATTTTCAAACATGTCGTATTCAAAGATGGTAGTCATTCCTCAAGAGGAGTATGTACAATTGACTACATTACAAAGTGCACAGGAAGTCAAAAATATAGATCAACCTATTACGAATCAACTTAAGGAACTAACACAAAAGGATATGGAAATTCAGAAGATTAAGGATCCCTATCGACGAATGCAGTTAGCAGCTGAAAACATTGACGAGAGGCGACAGATTCGTGACAAGTTGCGACGATTTATAACCTTGTCAACACCTCGACCATATCGTGTGCGCGCTCAGCGATTATTTGACTTCATTGATCCACATGTGAAGTTCAATGAGAGAGGGGAGATAATAGATGAAACAACTGGTGATGTTATTAGAAATAGTCACATAGATGACCTTCTACAATATGCTGTCAGAGATGTAAGGCGAAAACTAGGTGCACCACAAGGGTGGACATATTTTCAGAAAATTTTATCTGATCAAAATGTACCTCACAATATTATTGGAGGACCGACTGTGAATGAATTGGATAAGGGTCACTTACAAGATGGATCAAAGAGTAAAACACCCACGATGGCGGTCAAGCGAGAGCTTGCAGATCCCGATGATCTGCAACCAAAAAGAGCTACTAGGCGCTCAATGCGTGTTGCGAAGGAGTATAGTAAATATTAAGCAAATATGAATTAAGCCTTGCCTCTCTCATATTATGTCGTTACAAAAATTTTGCTGTTGTTTGAAATCTGCGCTCGAAGGCAAAGGAGAAGAGGGCATAGAGGTTGATATCAATTGTGTTAGCAGTTGCTGTGCGAGTAATACGCGTGCAAATCAGAACAAAGACGATGAGTACAGCAGTGAAACTCAGAAAGATTTATTACGACTTAAATCATCCCGCAAGTTTCAGTCGTCCGGAGGTTCTAGCTCGTGCAGCAGGTGTGGGAATAGAGAAAGTCAAGAAGTGGTTGAGGAGTCAACCGACTTACACTCTTCACAAAAATGCGAGAAAGCGGTTTCCAACAAGAAAATATGTTGTTAACAATATAGATAGTCAATGGCAAGCGGACTTGGCTGACATGCAACAGATATCACAGTACAATGATGGCTATAAATACATCTTAACCGTAATAGATATTTTATCTCGCTATGCTTGGGCACGTGCGCTGAAATCTAAACGAGGACCAGAAGTTGAAGCGGCTTTTCAGAGCATTTTCGATGAGGGGCGTGTTCCGCAAAGAATACAGACCGATCAAGGGAAGGAATTCGAAAACTCTCATGTTCGAAGTCTCCTTAAAAGTCATAATGTGGAATTGTTTAGTGTCAAAAGTGCTTATAAAGCTGCCATGGTTGAGAGGTTCAATCGCACACTGAAGACAAAAATATGGCGCTATTTCACTGCAAAAAATACACATGTTTGGGTAGGTGAGCTGCAGAAATTTGTTAAGAATTACAATGAAAGCTACCATCGAATCATTAAGATGAAACCAGTTGATGTTACCCCAGATAATGCGATGGATGTATGGCTTCGATTGTATGATAAGAAAGCGAAAAACATTTCCAATGAAAAGAAAATTAATGTTGGTGATAGAGTTCGGATTTCAAAGGTTAAGTCTACATTTGAGAAGGGGTATCTACCTAATTGGACTGAAGAAGAGTTTTTTGTGGATGAAGTAAATACAAAATTTAGACCCACCATGTATAAATTAATAGATTACCATGGCAATCCAATTGAAGGAAAATTTTACTCTTATGAATTGCAAGTAGTAGACAGAAGTGAAGAGGTGTATATGATTGATAAAATAATTAGGAGGAAAGGTCATGGCAATCAAAGGAAATATCTAGTTAAATGGAAAGGATATCCTGATTCATTCAATAGCTGGATAACGCATCAGGATCTACAAAATGTGGAGATGGGAGACACTCGTAACTTTTAAGCTAATATAGCATGTGACTTCTTCCATATATGACTTTAACATGTCTACTAACTTCAATATCATTCTTCCAAGCAATAGCAACCCCAAGATATTCCCAAGTAACAAACCATCTCTATACTCTGTTGAATTCGCTAATCCAATTACTCTGCATGGACCCCATGAAGTTGCTCTAACTGAAATTACTTATTACAACGATATCAGTTTGCTAAAGAACAACTATTTTGAATTACATAAAGAAGTGCGAGAGAAGGATGATTGCTTTCGCATATTTCAAAATAGTCTACATGGTACATGGGCTTTTCATCATCTAACTTTACATCCTTTTTCAACATCTTTACCATCTGTTCAAAACATGATTAAAATTCAAAAGGCATTTGCAACGTCAACTTTTGATTCTAAGGTTCCCACAATGAGCTTGCAAGATACAGAAAAGAAAATCGGTAGAATGTTTGAACGAATAAATGATCTCTTCAAGCTGACTTTGAATAAATTCTACAAACCAGTCATAAAGGGGTCAACAAAATTGATGAAGGAAGGGAAGCATGTTCTTCTTGTATTAGGTAAGGATTTGAGTCATACTTTTGGGTATTCCAGAACAACTTTCTCATCAAGGTACTGGTACAATGGACGTGGGTGGAATTCGGAGAGGAAAGTCACTGATTTTAAATGTAGAATTGTGCCATTGTATGCATTACAAAAAAGGAGCATCCGAGTAAAAAATAAATTTGAGGTCATTAGAAGTGTTGAAGACTTTGCAAGAAAGTTTCAAGGATCAGTGCCAGAAACGTTAATGACTTGTGAATATAAGAAAGAGAAAGTAACTTTATTTACTGTTGAAACGGAGGCAGAATTTATTGTTTTTACTAAAAAGACACCATTGGAAAAGTCTGAGTCCGCTGTTATTGAATTTGGATCTGAAATGATTGGGATGTTTAAGGGCCTTGAAAGCGCACCTTGGTTGACAGAATTAAATGATACATTCAAGGTTCAATTGTCCTCTTCTAAACTCAAAGCATCAACAAATGCTTCATGGGATATCCACGTATACAGCGAAGACATATCGGGTGATGAATTGTCTACTTCCAGTGAACTTGTAAAAAGAGTTAATTTGAACATTGAAAGCTTGAAAACGCCATCTGAATTGTGTACAAAGTTAAATGAGTTTGGTGTAGATTACCTTGATGCAGATGAATATCACTTTTCTTATGACCCACATAAGAAACGCATGATTCTAAAGGTAGGGAAGAACTCTCTTATCAAGCTGGATAGCGTGTTAACGACCACATTGGGATTCTCAAAATCAACTATTTATGAAGGTACATCAATAGGCGATACAGCCCCATCACTAGAGCGTGATATAAGTAACTTATACGTCTATTGTAACATTATTGAATATACAAGGGTTGGCGACATTGAGGCCCCACTTCTGCGCACATTTCCTCTCTCATCCGTAAGGAAGCAACTAATCAATCGAGAATTTTTTAACACAATGTATCTACCAATCAGCCGAAATTTCATCAATAGAATTGACATATCAATTCATGATGATGCAGGAGAAGTAGTACCGTTCTGTGGTGGTGTTACTGTTTTGACCCTACATATTAGGTCACGAGAATAAGGCTTTACGCTATTGTGACTTCCATAGTTATTCAATAGTCATAATGACAGGCATTTACAGTAGACCATCATATCAGAGCGGTTATCCCGTGTTTGTTGGAGGTAGACGACAAGTTGGAGGAGGCATATTTGGTGCACTAAGACGTATGGTTCTTCCAACACTCAAAAAGTATGGCGTACCAATCATGAAGCGTGTTGGAAGCAGGGCTTTAGATTTTGGTGCAAATGTTGCAGCTGATGCGCTTCAAGGTGAGGATATCGGTGAATCTATGAAAATGCGCGCGCAGCAATCTGCCATAGACGCATTAGATGATTTAACAAAGACGAGACGTACAGTTCGGAAGAAGCGTAGGAAGTCAAGACAAGTTGGATCAGGTCGAGTTACTAAGCAAAGACGCAGGAAAAGTAAAAAGCCGACTAGAGCAGCACGTTCTAAATCTAGACGTCGAGTGAAAACAAGAAAGCGCAAACGAAATTCCACAGCTACTAGAAACAAGTCAAAACGAAGGAAGACAACATATTTGTAGAGCTAATACGATGCAGAGTATCAATTCGGCTTTGTGTTTCTTCGATTCTCCCCCTCATCAGACAGACATCATCTCCTCAACAATTGTAGACATAGTCCCCACAACAAATATCGATGGTAACCAGCAGCCTATTCAGTTTGATATACCTGCCAATCCTCAAGATTATATTGACTGTCAATCCATTGATTTAGAGTTGTGTATACAAATTAAGAAGACTGATGGTACAAATATCGATTCATCCAAGGATAAAGTGGGGTTAGCAAATCTTCCTATTGCCAGTCTGTTCTCAGATGTGTATCTAATATTGAATGACAAACAGATTGAAGGAGGGGATCGAGCATATCCATATGGAGCATATATACATACAATGACTCAATTTCAAAAGCAAGCTAAACAGTCACACTTGCAAGTTTCTGGGTGGTATGATGATCAGCAAGGGAAATTTGATGATGTCTCAAATACAGGGTTGAAAAGACGAATGGATTTAACAGCGGATTCAAAGGAATTATACTTGAAAGGACCCGTCTATCTTGATTTCCTTCGTCAATCTAGATATTTGCTATCACAGGTTAAAATGCAAATAAAATTTATTCGTGCAAATCCTGAGTTCGCGTTAATGGCTTTTGGAGCTACAAACTATCAAGTCAACATAAGTAATGCCGTGCTCAATGTAAGGCGAGTAACAATGAACCCGTCAGTCATCAACGAGTATGCGACAGGATTGAGGAAAAACAATGCAATATATCCAGTTAATCACAGTGTGTTGACAAACTTCACAATTGGTGCGGGATCATCCTCACATGCCTACCCAAATCTTTTTCCCACTGCAATGCCAAAGGCGGTGTATATCACATTTGTGGAAAATGAGGCATTCATTGGTGCTTTTGAAAAGAATCCATTCAATTTCCAACACTTTAATGTTAGCAAACTAGCACTCTATCAGGATGGGAAATTTGTATCTTGCAAAGCATATGAGCCTAATTTCAAAGATGGTAAATTCGCACGTGAATATGGTTCTATTTTCACCGCCCTCAACATGTTTAATACAGATGATTCAAATGGAGTTACAATGGATATGTACAAGAATGGCTACTTCTTCATTATGTACAACCTCACAGCAGATGCAGATCTAGGTGGTGAAAGCGTAGGAGTTACAAAGCCTGGAAATCTACGACTGGAGGTATCATTTGAGTCACCTTTGAAGAAAACAATTACTTGTCTCATTTATGCTATCTATGATAGCAAAGTTGAGATAACAAGAATGAGAGACGTGACTGTCAGCTATCAGAGATGAGTAACTTAAGCAACATAGAAATCTTGAGGAAAATGAGGAAAGCTCATCCCTACTCCAAGACAATATTTCTCAATGTCTTTTCTAGAGATAATTTACCTGATTCAATTCCTTTCTATCCTTGTTCGCTTATCATCAATACGGATACCAACAATCTTCCCGGAAAACATTGGATTGCTGTATACATCAATCGTTATAAAGTTGCCGAATATTTTGACTCTCTTAATCAACCTCGTTTACATGATATCGCATTATGGATGAACAGGTTTTCCTGGACTGTTAGGAAAGTGACATCGTTCCCACTTCAAAGTAATACATCTCTAATGTGCGGTGGCTATGTACTCTATTTTGTCAACGAGAGACCATTGAAAAATAACTGTAAAAGTGCTTTAGAACTATTTTCAAAAAACTGTGATAAAAATGATGTAATTCTTACTAAATATGTTGAAACAGTTTTGAAATAAAGTTTTATGTTGTATCATTAACTTGCTCTCTTTTTTCCAAAACAAGGGTTTATAAGGAAAACAAAAACATGCTCATATTTCATTATCTATTCACATATATACAAAAAACATGTTCACATTTCATTATCTATCCACATATATACAAAATCTACAATTTGGTTTTCATGAAACATTTTTTCAAATCACATATGATGGGAGGCACATCACTTATGTCTTTAATGCCGGTTATCACAATCTTTCCATTATGGAACACATGAACATGATATGGATGCCAGTTAGTCAATTGAGCTGCTGGAAATAACTCCACTTCATAAGTTAGATTATGTGATGATGTAACTTTACGGAAATCATAGTGATAGTGTAATTCACATAACACGGTCATTGTCTTCACTTTCCAATCAGATAATGAATCACCAAGTAAATGTTCCAAAGTTAAGTGTAAATATGAGAGATCACCCTCCATGACCCTTCCAATACATTGGATTGTTCCATTTGGAAAGAATAGGATAGTGAGAGATCTATCCTTCCTCTGAATCCTCCATGTTAACATTGAGGGTCTTCCAAGATGTAAGCTCGTTGTCGGCTTCAATTTGCGTTTTATCAGTAACCATTGTTTTCGGTTGGGTATATTCCTCTCGATCTCTTGTAGATTGAGTTTTGACTTTGCTTTTGTAGTTAACATCCGATTTACAACTTCCAACCGTTTGATGTCCTCCATCTTTAATGAATGACGTTATCTGTGGTAGTATCTCCCTTGTAAAGGTTTCCCATGTGACGTCACTGAAACGAAAAAATCGATATTCAACATCTTCACGTTTTGGTGAACAGACGTATAGTTTGACTGATGAATCACACTTTATCCATACCTTGTCATCGAGAGGAATCTTGATCCGAGTCTTATGGTTGTCAATGAGATCCACAAAGTCTTTCAGTGAAGGCAATGAGTCAATACTAATGCAAACGCCACGATGTTTTCGATCACTATTTGCTATTGAATGACGAAATGCTATTCTTTTAGAATTTGTTATGTGAACGTTTTGAACGTCACTAAGTTTCCATGTTCTAATGTAATGAGGCATGTTCCGAAAGCTATGTTTCAAATTTAAGTTTAATGTTTGCCTAAAGTTTGTTATTTTATTAGCTCAACATATCGGAATGATGTTGAGTACAAAATCTTCACATATTCATTCACATTAGGACTACCTATTTATTAGTAATCATTTCTACATATCGGAAAGATGTAGAAATTTCAATTTTAGTAAGACTACTTATGTATTAGTAAGTGTTGCTACATGTCGGAAGATGCAGCAATCGCAAGATCTATTACAAGTGGAATATTATATTGTTTTTATTTAGACTCATTCTACATCACCTGTGACAGGAAGGCATCTCCTTCTCTTCGACGGTGGGGGAAGACCTAGGCTATAGTGTCCATATGGTAATGATAAATTTTTATCCAGCCAACAGCGCTTATCCTCCCAAAGTGAAAGACCTCGCTTCCTAAATGATTTTGTGCTAACCATGTGATTTTTTGAATTTATAATTGTCATATCTTCAGTTGTATCATTCTCACTATAATAGACACTCCTATAGTCATCATGTTTCAATTTTTTAACTGCTGCTCTCTGAATTCCTTTTGCACGTTTGATGCTATGATTCGTAGAGTCTAGATATTTCATGGAATACATTTTCGGTTTTAGTAGGATCATTTCCTCAAGCAACTTTCCAGCACACTCATCCTTAAAACAACCTAATCTAGCTTTGTTTGTAGTTGAGTATAGTCGGTGATGACTGTCAAGAAGAGTCAAACTTTTCACCGAAGTATAGAAGTATATCTTCCAGACGGACAGATGGTGATGTGTATAAACATAGGAAGAAACTGTCGGTATCACCTCCACAAAGCCGCGTTCTATTTATCAGTGGACACCCTTTTAGATCATTGTAATATAATTGATACATTTCCAACTTACTATAGTCAAGTACTGCTTGACCAACATATATTAATTTATTTAAAACTATTGAAGGTTTGTACATTTCCATACCAACCAGATCTTCATCAAATATTTTGTGTTGAACATAGAGAGGATGATTTGACAATTTCAGTAGTTGTTTCTCATTGTTGACTAGTTTAAATTTTTTCCTTCTCCTTACATTTTCCATTGTTTTACCATATGAAGAATTATTTTTCAATTTGTAGAATGACTTTTCGAAGTCAGTGTTTGATTGAGCCCTCTTTTGAGAGTTCATATCAATATATGTTTTTAACCAAGGCTTTTGTGTGAATTTTATGCCACTACGAATCTTCTTGATTCTCATGCCCATGGTCAAGTAAAATTTTAAAATTGAGTAGTGGACTACATAATTTTCCCTATCAAATTGATGGAGCAGAAGTTTCTTGATAGAAGAAAAATGTGTATTTGGTCTTACTTTTTCATATAGATTTTTCATATAGTGTGAAAACATTCTCTTTTCAATCATCTGCATTTCTGGAGCTAATGGGAAATCGGCAGTGTCATCATGAATGGCTGCAGGATACTCTAAATCTAAATCAAAAATGTAGCCGATTTCACCATCATCATCTATATTTTGAACATTTTCTTCATTTAAAAAATTATCTAATTCACTTTCATTCAACCATTTGAAATTTGAGTGGGGTAGATTCCTACTGAGTGAAGAACCGTAAAGGTTATTAACATCTAAGTAGGTCAAATGTCGACTTTCATGTATATTATTTCCTAATTCTTCAATGCGTGCACGCGCTCGGTGAATGTTGGTGAAAGTCATACCCCCTCTAATTCCTCGTTCAAATAGATTGTACATATTTTCATCTTGTATGTAGTGTGGGGGATCATTGGAAGAGAAATTTAGTGCTGAGGTAAAGCTAAGATGTGGGAGACTGACAAAATGTACAGGGTCGACTTCATCCTCACGTTGACTCAATGCTCTAAACACTTCAAATATGTCTGCCAACAATAAAACATCTAACTTCAGATATGCCAGCATGTAATCACCAAATGTGCTACAATTAAATTCAATCCACGCCTTGTTAGCGTGTTCATATTCACTATCGGAACAGTGCTCACGAGTAAGATCATTATAGAATTCAAATTGTGGTGGTAGACAGTCTTCCGTCAACGTGTTTAAGTTTTTGAAGTATGAATATGGAAACACTCCCTTCTGATATAAAACATTATCACTTAATTGTGGAAATTCTACCCTTAATGTCTCTACATGCTCATACGTTTGCAAACCCTTGGCTAATTCACTCAAGGATGCACTTAGAAATTGATATGAGTCTAAGAATTTTAGTTTAAAGTATACTGTCTTCCCTTTGTATTCATTTACAGGGACACTGGCGGATAAAGTTATATATTTTTCAGCAGTTGCTGCTACAACATCTAATTTCCAAGACTTCATTCTTCCAATCGCTTTATAGCAAACGATGTGGCTATCATAATTTTTAAAATTGTGGAAAAATATGGGGAGCTCCCGTCTGTTAAGTCTTAACCGGAGATTGCATTTCCTACATAATGTTTGCCTATATCGTCCGGTGATATGATCATGATCACGAACTTTTATGACTTCATCGCTGAATTTTGATTTACATTTGTTGCAACATTCTGCATTCTCATGGCGTGCTTTTTCATCCGCTGACAGTGTCATTGGCTGCCTAGTTGTTGCACATTGGTTGTCATATAAGTCTTGGGCTACAGTTTCTAAGTGGTGCAAGAAACCAATAATGCAATTTTCACCTTCAAAGAGGTAATACTTGTTTTCAAATTTTGATTGAAGGGCATTATGCCAGACATGATAAGCTCCAATGGCCGCAGGTTTATGTATTTTATTATCAATGTAGCACTCTATATCTGCATAAATTACTAAAGGAGGACTTAGTTGATATTCCATGCTACTTGTTAGTACTTTTAGATCTGTCGGCATTTTTTCTATTTGTGCTTTTCCTCGAATGCAAAACTGGAAATGTCGTTCTAGTGTTGTCTTATATGTGAATGACTGAGTGCATCTTTCGCAGAAGTATTTATGTCTTTTTAAAGTTCTCCTATACAATCTTGACAGCTTTGGAATTCCACAATAGTGTGCTGCTCCATTGTTTAGAATTAGCAAAATATTAACCGTTTGCCTACCAGTAAAGTTACTATTGTAACGAACACCTTTGAGTCCATTTTCATAAAAGTGAATGTTAATTTTAATATCATTATTTTTCTCAAATTTTGGAATATCTTTGATTGATACTGGTGTGGAAATGCCTTCCATATTTAGCTCAGATGTCCACTCACTATATGATTTTACTTCATTCCTTGAATAAGGTACTTCATTATAATGCAATATTGATAAAACTGCATATAGGAAGCAATCATTTGCATTTGAATTAACATTAATGACAGCTTTAGAGTTTTTTAACTTCTTTGGTAGAGGAAATGATTGTCCACCTGACAGTATTGGACTTGTTATTACATTGAACTCTATATTTTGTACATCATCTATAATCCAATTGCTACCCTTTTTTGTGAAGGCTTCAATATGATTTATTAGACTATTTAGATGATCCTGAAACCAAGCATCATAGTCATAAATATAGTTTGAGGATGATGAGGTAAAGTGTGCGAGAAAAGTTTCTTCTTCTTGAGGATTAGAACGGACATAACGAATTTGTGCAATCAGACGACCGCGCAATTGATAGCTCCTTAGTAAGTCAGACACTAAATTCCCTAACATGGAACGCATGCTTTCTAAAAATGATGTTATGTCCACAGTAGGTGTTGTTGGCGTGATATCATACACACGTGCATGGCCATTGAGTGCGCTTTCACTGAGACTAACAGTTCCATAGTTATTATGCATATTCATCTCACTATTTGTGTTATGTACATTCATATGCTGTCGAAATCTACTTATAGAGTTATACGTTTTGCCACACCGAGAGCAGTATTGCATAAAGTTTTGTATGTTAGTTGAAGCGCTGGTTGTTGGCTTAGAAGTAGATCTATTTTGATTATTTGAATTTGACTCTGTTATGCTATCATTCGGTTTATTATTGCATACAAGTTTATGCCTCTTAAGATTATCCATCCTATTCGTCTTATATGGACACTTGCTACATTGATACGTTTTTCCTAACTTACAAAATTTTTCATGTCGTTGCAAATTGCCTATGAGAGTGAACACTTTTCCACACTTGGTACAGACAACCATGATTATTGATGAGGATTGAAATTAGCAAGCCCTTATATACATCTACCAGCTAATGACGTCAGCGTCATCACCAGCCAATACCGTATGTTCCGATCTGTTGTAAAGACAAAACACATATAATTTCAACAATTATTTTTTTCAAAAAAAGAAGAAAATAAAAGTTAAAGTAATAAAGTTACAGTCTGACACATTTAACAATACCACTATGGTAGAGTTTTAGGTGACTGCAGCTGTCACTACAGCCACCCAAATCGTCCATCCTCGTAAGGCGCACTCTTCTGATGCCATTTTGGGAGCATTCCAGGTGCACAAGCGTTTCTTTGTTATGCTGTTGGCTGGTGGTAACTTGGGAGGCCAACAGGAGGTTTGATTGAGTAATATTTCTTAGAGACTCAATCAAACCTCTATTGTCCTCCTCCAACTTAGCCTCGCGGGCCTCAGCCTCCTTTAGGCGCTCTTGGCAACGACGGAGTTGCACCTCTACGTCTTGTACCTCTTCTGCTGTCGCGTCGAGATCCACATCATACTGCCGGACAGGGAGAGCAGCTGGAGGTGCGGGCGCAGCAGCGTGAGGGGAAGGATCTGCGGCTGGGATCGGAGAGGAAGGAGCTGCGGCTGGGATCGGAGAGGAAGGAGCTGCGGCTGGGATCGAAGAGGAAGGAGCCAGTGTCATCATCGGCGATAATGGAAGGCGCACACTCCAGCTCGGAGAAGCCCGGATGTGGCTGAACGAGACTTCCTCCTGAGATGCACACATCGCGGAGTCCTGTAATCGAAAGAAACAATTGTTTATCATCTATTTAGCATTTTACCATTGATGAGATACAAAAGTGAATTTCTCTTACCTCCGGCTGGATTGTGACCTTCTGATCGGTTCCAACCTCCGTCTCACGGGGCAACGAGTCATTCTAAAAGATAAATCAATCTATTACAAACAAAAAACATATTTTAATAGAAAATTCTGTACTCATGCAGTTGACCAACTTTGATACTTACATTTGTAACAGGATCATCATCCTCATCGGAAGAAGATGTCGGGGAAGAAGTCGCTGACGACGTTTCCTCATCAGATGAAGTCGCTGATGAGGTTTCATCGTCCTCTGATGAGGACTCCCGAATAGGATACGGCTTTTCCTCATTCTCTTCCACCGATGTACTGGTCGCTGGCGTCGAAAGGAAACTTCGATGCTTCCTGAGGGACAGCGATCGCGCAACCTGCAGAGAAAAATAATATAACATGTTCGCAACTCATTGAGAAGCATACATGTTCTTGGAAATACTTCATGCATTGAGAAATATTATTGACAAATAACTAAACAATGACACTTACGGGACTAGGAAGACACATCTTCTCCGGTGTAGGCAAACGGGGTATACTGTTCACACCTGTAAACAGCTGAAGAAAAGAACATATTCAATTTCGCATAAAGAGCTAATGAATAACTTTAATACTTACATTTCTCAAGCATTCAGCCGCTTTCTCCTCTTCAAAACTGGCACAATTCTGTTGAGGCAACTCACTCTGAAATGTTGTGACAATGTTGAAATACTTTTTACATGATAGAATAATTAATGGAGTAAATGTATTCTCACATTTTTAGTGACGATCTTTTTCTGAATTAAGACCTTGGTCTTCTTAGGAGGAGGCATCTCATCATTATCCTGAAATGATTAAACGATATATGTTTTTATGTATAATGGACCAATAATTAATTTATTCGGTTTTAAGAAGCTATCCTTTGAAGGTTTTATGTATGATTGGCAGAACTCACCTCAAAATCGCTTAAGGTGTCATCGATGAACTGTCGTGACTTGGGGGCTTTCTTTGGGGCTCGGGACTTGATAGGTTTCTTTATTGCTGTAGGCTCATCAACCTGTGAAAGGACACCTTCCATCGGCCTCTCCTTTTGAAATAACCGCTCCAACCTCCTCTTTTCAGCCTTTGAGGTGAGGTTGATTCCCTTCCTCCCATTTTGTTGAGCACATGGTGTATGTTTCTCAATGAATGCCTTAGAGGCTTCGGTATTAACCTTTTCAGTACTCCGTTTATATGACTTGCAGGTTAGGCAGTACAGATACGTGCATTCACTTTTGAAGATACAGTTCTTGTGGCCGCTCTTATTAGCATGTCGAACGGGTATTTTGCACGTTTCACAGAAATGAAAAATTTGGCGCTGTCGTGCAAGACTCTCTTGTCGGACCATCTCTGTGGAGGAAAAAATTTGATTATAATTTTATCTCTTATTAAATGAGAACTCATTTATATATCACCAACAAAAGATTATGAAGTACTAACTTGATATTGAATAAATCTTAGAAAGATTTGAAATCAGAAGTTGAAATTGAAACCGAAAGTCGAAAGTTTAATTTTCATTCGAAAACGGTTTGCTCATAGAAAGAGTTGAAAATTACAAGTAGCTGTCTTGAAATTATTTAATTTCGAAATTAATTTGATGAAATGAAAGTGAAATTTCGAAAATTTCAACCAATCCTCAATTTGTTTAATTAAACAAGTTTGAATTTTATACATCTGTTAGCAGATGACAGACTGAATATTTAAAATGGATGAAGGCTTTATTTAGGTATCTTTTATTTATAAACAAACTGTGAAAATCTTGTTGATTCAAATACACTTACATTTAAACTGATATATTCATGTCTCTCGCTCAGTGACTTAATATAGGATGAAAAATTAAAAAAAAAACATGGTTAATAATATAACATAAAGTGTTCCTATCCTAAAAATCCAAGCTTCTATATTTAAATCTATTTGGTTATAAAAACTTAATAATGTTCCTACTCCCGAATATCCTATAAAGTAGCACAACATGACAATGAAACTCACTTTAGAATTGTAATAAGAACCGGAGAACGGAGGAACGAAGAACGACGTCTGTTATGGACACTAAATAATTTGAAAATGAGTGAAAATTCGTTGTGTGCAACTTCTTTATATATGAAATTGACAAAGCAACTATGAACAAAGACCTTATGACATCACATCTTGGAATTGGTACGGTTAAACAAAATTGATAACTCAAACAAGAATTGGAACAGCTGGTTTATTTTTAACCTTAGAAATGGAAGTGCCATCATATGTGTTGAAAGATTTCTACATGTAAACAGTAGAGTGAATTCAAAGTAATATGAACTGATGGACTGATGTATTATTTGATATACCGTAGAACGGGGTGAATTGGGACAGCGGGGTGAAATGGGACTGATTTGAATTTTTGAGACAATTTATCTGTCTATCATCAAAACTAATTTATCAAATTCCATTTAGCTACACTTTTTAGAAACTATCTGAAATTAACTTTATCTTTCGGATTTTTTATAAATCCATTTATTCTTACATATATATTTGTTTAAGTGGTACTTTAATTCAAATTAATCATATGATTTTAAGTTGCCATCTTAATTCACCTGAACTGGTTAGATAGAAGCAACCACATTCAAAGTGTAAGTATCTACAACGAGGACATATGTCCATACTTATAACGTGTATTGATAAATAAATGTAAGTGGCTGTATTGAGGCGATATAATAAATTAATTATATTTTGCAATTTTTCATTGTCCCAATTCACCCCTCACTTTATATCAACCGTATATTTAGGTTCCCTGTCCGTCGTCAAACGTATTGTTTGGTATAAAAAATCAGCTTTATTTGATAATATAGATACTACACTTCATGAACAAAATAACATATCAAACACAAAATCAATTGTCAACAAAAATATTCATATACGAGTATTCTATTCGTCAAATAAATTAATTACTATCTGAGTTAGTTACTGATTATAAACTGTAAAACTAAAAATGTAGCATACCCGAACTTATCATCACTCTATTTTAGTAAATGCTTCTGTCTAATAACATTTCAACACATAATTGTTGTATACATCGATTTTATTGAATATAATATTTCCTTATATTTCAGGTGTCCCAAGTCACCCCACCAGTTTTGCGAGACGATGCCGCGAAAATATAAGAAGAAAACTGGCACAAGAGGATACAAGGCCCACGATCATGAAGTAATTGAGAATGCCGTGAAAGAAATTAATGATGGTATAAGCATACGGAATGCTGCCCAGAAGTATGGTGTTTCCAAAAGTGTCCTGGGGTGCCGGATTAAACATCAACAAACATTGAAACCAGGTGGACAATCAGCTCTTAAAGATGAGTTTGAAAGAGAATTAATCCAGAAAATTCTTATTTGTGCTGAATGGGGTTATCTCATGAATTTGTTTGAAGTACGACTGTTTGTAAAGTCCTATCTAGATTCAAAAGATATCCACATCAAGAAATTTCGAAGGAATCTCCCGGGGAAAGATTGGGGCATGAGTTTTTTATCAAGACATAAAGACGTTACGATTCGATACCTAACACCAAAAGGGCAAGAGCTGAGGTTAGCAGAGTGTGATAAATGAGTATTTTGATAACTTGAGCAAGACTTTGGAGGGAGTGCCTCCACACAATATACTAAATTACGACGAAACATGCTTTGTGGATAATCCTGGCACGAGGAAATGTCTTGTTCGAAGAGGTTGCAAGCATCCGGAACGTGTAGTCAATAGTACGAAATCTTCTATTTCAGTTATGTTTTGTGCTGCTGCGGATGGAAGTATTCTTCCTGTTTTCACTGTCTACAAAGCCACTGGGATGTGGCACACTTGGATGTTGAATGGCCCGTCCAATGCCAGATATAACAGATCAGCCAGTGGATGGTTTGATTCAATTACATTTACTGATTGGTTTTTTAAAGTAGGCTTGCGTTGCCTCAGACGATTACCAGGTAGAAAAGTATTGATAGGTGATAATCTTGCCAGTCATTTAACAAAGGATGTAATTGAAGCGTGTGAAAGAAACAACATTGCCTTTGTATTTCTTCCCAGAAATTCAACACATCTAACACAACCCCTAGATGTTTCATACTTCGGTCCTCTAAAGCGTACATGGAGAAATGTCCTT
Organism: Prostheceraeus crozeri; assembly: GCA_907163375.1. Taxonomy (NCBI): domain Eukaryota; kingdom Metazoa; phylum Platyhelminthes; order Polycladida; family Euryleptidae; genus Prostheceraeus; species Prostheceraeus crozeri. The sequence goes on from CAJQUW010016282.1 coordinate 63,216, forward strand.
GACGAATGGAAGCGAGGTCATGGAAAAAATCAGTCTTCTTTGCCTAAGGATCAGTTTCCCGCATTACTAAAGAAAACATTGGAGCAACTTGAGTTTGATGGGAGAGGAAACAAAAACGTAGTAGCAGGGTTTGAAAAAACTGGTATTGTACCTCTGAATCGAGAGAAAGTGATATGCCAAATTCCCGAATCTACTCATGATGAGAACAGTGAAGAAAATAACCTCTCAGATGAAAATCTCTCCGATAGTTTAGTTTCCTTTTTGAGAGAAATGAGATATCGTCCGGATAAACGAATTGTTACTACTCGTCGCAAGGTCAACGTCGCAGCTGGAAAAAGTGTATCATTGATGGATATAAGTAATCCCACACAAGATTCGAGTGAGGATACCGATACAGGTTCTGCTACTGATACTGAATCAGAGATGTCTCGCTCAGAGACAATACATCAGCCGAATGATTTTGACAATGACATCGAAATGTCTGGAGATCGTAACGCATCTTTATCAGACCACGTAGAAAACTCCAGCTTGGTCCCGAAACTAGGATCCATAAGCGAAGGTGCTTGGATCGTCGTCAGCCTTTCAACAACACGGAATGCTCAGAATACTTATATCGGTCAAGTTCAAAAGGTATACGGAAATTATGAATTTGAAGTGAAATTTGTCGTACAGTATCGTAATGAGCCGCAACAGTTTGTTTGGTCTTCTATAGACGATGTCAGCGATATTGAATTCCCGGAAATAAAACGTGTTTTGAATGAACCTACGCTACTCCGACGAGGTGTGATGCTCTTCACCGAGGTGTGAGTTTAACATACATGTATTTACATGCGCACGATTCTATAGATTTTTTAGAAAAACATTTGTGGTAACTGTTTATAGCTAATAGAATAAAGAATTTAGATAAAATTACTTTTGTTTTGGTTTTTGTAATAGAAAAGAACAAAATATGAAAACGATTTGTAATTAAAGAAAACATTGCTTGGGTTACTTTTACTTATAAGCTTAGTTTTTATGTGGCGTGTCCCAATTCACCCTCAAGAGGGGTGAGTCGGGACAATTTTTGATGGTATATTTGAGATAGTTATCATGCATTAATTTATACAAATTGTGCGTCAATCCTTAGATGAAACTCTGAAATACCTATAAGTACTATAGAATGGACGAAATTAAATTGTTTAACATATGAAAAAGTGAAATAATTGAAAAATTCGTCCCAATTCACCCCATTTTACGGTACATGTTATTATTAATAGTCATATAATGATTCATATTTGAAGTTATAAAACGTGTGGTTTGAATAGAACATTAAAATTTGAATTAAGCGCTAAATTTCGAAAATTCAAATTTCGCGCCAAAATTCGAATAATCAAATTTAAAGATTTTTTCGAAAATTTGAATTTCGCGCCAAAATTCAAATAATCAAATTAAAATACTAGGTTAGGGTTAAGGGTTAGGGTTAAGGTTAGGGTTAGGGTTAGGGTTAGGGTTAAGGTTAGGGTTAGGGTTAGGGTTAGGGTTAAGGTTAGGGTTAGGGTTAGGGTTAGGGTTAGGGTTAGGGTTAAGGTTAGGGTTAGGGAAGCAAGAAGAGTATCTATGGCACCCGGAACCCATGGGTAAATAAATTTTCGAGTGCGCGAAGCGCACGAGAAAATTTATTTACCCTATAATCCGAAAAATTTCGAGGGCGCGAAGCGCCGAGAAATTGTGAGGCCCCCCGTCGTGTATGAAGTGTATGAAGGTCAAAGGTCAAGGTCAGGTCTAAGGTCAAGGTCAAGGTCAAGTGTAGAGGTTTGTATATTATGGTCATTTTTAGTTGTAAAACTTTAACTTTGAAAATTTGTAAACTTAGTCATTTTTGTAAAAAAACTTGGAATTTTTCAAGTTGCATACAGATGCATACAACTAGGATTTTTTCATCAAATGGGTACATACAATATATCATTCGAATGCTCTTTTCATGCTGATTCTAATGGTGTATTGTATGACACATGTATGACAAATAACTAGAGAGCTACATGTCTTTAAAGAATGGGCTAAAAACTTAGTGAATTTAAAAATCTAACATTTGTCTGCTTGCATACAGTTGCATACAACTAGGATTTTCCCATCAAATAGGTACATACCTTATATCATTCTAAAGGTCTTTTCATTCTCATTCTTATGGTGTCGTGTATGACACATGTATGATATCATCCTGGACTGCTACAAGCATTTTAAAATTAACAACATAACTGTTTCTTTAAAAGTTATATGTTCCTATTTATTTCAAGTTGAAGTCTTCATACTTGATTTTTTTGTTTCAATTCAGTTATTGAACATCATTAATTGTAGATAGTTATTCCCCTTTCCCATTCAGACCTTAATTGAAGACCGATTTGTGAAATGATAAAACAAGTCTGTTCATATATACAAATAAATATTAAATAAAGAGATTAAGAAAAAACACACTAAATGTCATCAAGGTAAGGAAAGGGTACAAGTTTTTTCAAGTCCACTTGCACATGGATCCTGGTCTTCTTGGGCGCACAGGGACAGCGACGTGGTGTGTCAAGGTCGATGACCGAAAATTCGAGAGCGGTTGTGAGGTTCCGCTCGTTCGGCTCCATCCTCATGAACACCACTGGTGTGATACTTTTTCGGGGCGTTCTTGACTTTAACCGTGACCCGTCCATAAAGTGGCGTTCGCATGGACTTCTTATTCATGTGACGCATCGTCTCAATTGATACGTCACTATCCTCATCACTCGAGTAGTCGGGCGATGCAGGGGCTTGGGTGAACACCACCGGCTCCTCGTTTGGTGTTGTCGATCGCTCCATCGGAGATTGGGGAGGTGTACTGGTACGTTCCACTGGCGAAGTGGTACGATCAGCAGTACCGTTCTCAACTGCGGCTTTCTGTTTGCGATCCATTATGACTTGTAGATTTAAAATAATTGTAACTTGTAAACGTGAGGATTAGAACCTTTGATAAGAATTGGTACAAACCTCGGACTTATATACTTTTTAAACAAAGGAAATCCTAACAGCCAATCAGAGAGGTACCGAACTTCCCTAAAGAATATATATAACTATATAAAGGATGACATTGTTCCAAACTGTTAAGTACTTATCCTCAACGTTCCATAACAAGAAGCATGTCCTCAAAACCACTATTTTATTTTCAAAATGACAGCCAAGTCATTATGGGAGGTCAGTTGGACATGACCATGCATCTGTCTTGCGGCTGCAAAGTGGCCCTATGGAAGACCTTGACTGTCTCTGCACTTCAAAGGCGGAATGGACTACCGGTGAAGTGTCCGGTACACGAATGTGACCATGACTTTAGTAAAAATCCGACATTCCATGAGTGGTGTGATGACTTCTTGAAGATCATGGAGTCGCCTGAGGGACGTAATTTGCACCCCTCATTTATTTTTCACGCTTAAATTAAACTTACATTGTAAATCTCTTGTCTTTTCATTTTAAACATAGTTCTGGAATTGGTTTTCTTATTGGGGAGCAACTAAATCATAACTGCACAGTAAAGTTTCACATCTAAATAGTGCTACATTAAAAATAATTGTCACAATAGTCGCAATTGAGCAAACCCATTCAAAATCAAACAACGGACGTCTATCGGTACGTACCCAAGTGCTCAGAACCAAACCACACAAGTTCGATCATAGACGTTCCCAAACACAGTGTACCAAACACATGTACCTATCCAGTAAAACAGATCTCATACAAGTTCCTATTGATAACACTGAATTATACATGTACCTATCCGTGTGCCTATCGATAACTAAACTATACATGTACCTATCCATGTACCTATCCATGTTCCTATTGATAACACTAAACTTTACATGTACCTATCCATGTACCGATTGATAACACTAAACTTTACATGTACCTATCCATGTACCTATCCCTGGCAAGTAGGGCACAGTTTTCACTACTCATTTGAAATTGCTTGAGACACACATCAGACAGTCAAAGTCTATTTCGAATGAGATATCATCGAGTTATGTACAACTTCAACATCTGAAACGTGTGAGAGCCGGAAATCAACACACTCAAGACGACAGATGGCTGCATTTTTCAAAGCACTCTACCCTCAGCAAAGCATTCAGCTCAGAGATTATCTAGACATCATTTGAAATTGCTTGAGACACACATCAGACAGTCAAAGTCTATTTCGAATGAGATATCATCGAGTTATGTACAACTTCAACATCTGAAACGTGTGAGAGCCGGAAATCAACACACTCAAGACGACAGATAGCTGCATTTTTCAAAGCACTCTACCCCAGCAAAGCATTCAGCTCAGAGATTATCTAGACATCATTTGAAATTGCTTGAGACACACATCAGACAGTCAAAGTCTATTTCGAATGAGATATCATCGAGTTATGTACAACTTCAACATCAGAAACGTGTGAGAGCCGGAAATCAACACACTCAAGACGACAGATAGCTGCATTTTTCAAAGCACTCTACCCCAGCAAAGCATTCAGCTCAGAGATTATCTAGACATCATTTGAAATTGCTTGAGACACACATCAGACAGTCAAAGTCTATTTCGAATGAGATTTCATCGAGTTATGTACACCTTCAACATCTGAAACGTGTGAGAGCCGGAAATCGACACACTCAAGACGACAGATGGCTGCATTTTTCAAAGCACTCTACCCCAGCAAAGCATTCAGCTCAGAGATTATCTAGATATCATTTGAAATTGCGTGAGACACACATCAGACAGTCAAAGTCTATTTCGAATGAGATATCATCGAGTTATGTACAACTTCAACATCTGAAACGTGTGAGAGCCGGAAATCAACACACTCAAGACGACAGATAGCTGCATTTTTCAAAGCACTCTACCCCAGCAAAGCATTCAGCTCAGAGATTATCTAGACATCATTTGAAATTGCTTGAGACACACATCAGATAGTCAAAGTCTATTTCGAATGAGATATCATCGAGTTATGTACAACTTCAACATCTGAAACGTGTGAGAGTCGGAAATCAACACACTCAAGACGACAGATAGCTGCATTTTTCAAAGCACTCTACCCCAGCAAAGCATTCAGCTCAGAGATTATCTAGACATCACTTGAAATTGCGTGAGACACACATCAGACAGTCAAAGTCTATTTCGAATGAGATTTCATCGAGTTATGTACAACTTCAACATCTGAAACGTGTGAGAGCCGGAAATCAACACACTCAAGACGACAGATAGCTGCATTTTTCAAAGCACTCTACCCCAGCAAAGCATTCAGCTCAGAGATTATCTAGACATCATTTGAAATTGCTTAAGACGCACATCAGACAGTCAAAGTCTATTTCGAATGAGATATCATCGAGTTATGTACAACTTCAACATCTGAAACGTGTGAGAGCCGGAAATCAACACACTCAAGACGACAGATAGCTGCATTTTTCAAAGCACTCTACCCCAGCAAAGCATTCAGCTCAGAGATTATCTAGACATCATTTGAAATTGCTTGAGACACACATCAGACAGTCAAAGTCTATTTCGAATGAGATTTCATCGAGTTATGTACAACTTCAACATCTGAAACGTGTGAGAGCCGGAAATCAACACACTCAAGACGACAGATAGCTGCATTTTTCAAAGCACTCTACCCCAGCAAAGCATTCAGCTCAGAGATTATCTAGACATCATTTGAAATTGCTTAAGACACACATGAGATAGTCAAAGACTATTTCGAATGAGATTTCATCGAGTTATGTACAACTTCAACATCTGAAACGTGTGAGAGTCTGAAATCAACACACTCAAGACGACAAATAGCTGCATTTTTCAAAGCACTCTACCCCAGCAAAGCATTCAGCTCAGAGATTATCTAGACATCATTTGAAATAGCTTGAGACACACATCAGACAGTCAAAGTCTATTTCGAATGAGATTTCATCGAGTTATGCACAACTTCAACATCTGAAACGTGTGAGAGCCGGAAATCAACACACTCAAGACGACAGATGGCTGCATTTTTCAAAGCACTCTACCCCAGCAAAGCATTCAGCTCAGAGATTATCTAGACATCATTTGAAATTGCTTGAGACACACATCAGACAGTCAAAGTCTATTTCGAATGAGATTTCATCGAGTTATGTACAACTTCAACATCTGAAACGTGTGAGAGCCGGAAATCAACACACTCAAGACGACAGATAGCTGCATTTTTCAAAGCACTCTACCCCAGCAAAGCATTCAGCTCAGAGATTATGTAGACATCATTTGAAATTACTTGAGACACACATCAGACAGTCAAAGTCCATTTCGAATGAGATTTCATCGAGTTATGTACAACTTCAACATCTGAAACGTGTGAGAGCCGGAAATCAACACACTCAAGACGACAGATAGCTGCTTTTTTCAAAGCACTCTACCCCAGCAAAGCATTCAGCTCAGAGATTATCTAGACATCATTTGAAATTGCTTGAGACACACATCAGACAGTCAAAGTCTATTTCGAATGAGATTTCATCGAGTTATGTACAACTTCAACATCTGAAACGTGTGAGAGCCGGAAATCAACACACTCAAGACGACAGATAGCTGCATTTTTCAAAGCACTCTACCCCAGCAAAGCATTCAGCTCAGAGATTATCTAGACATCATTTGAAATTGCTTGAGACACACATCAGACAGTCAAAGTCTATTTCGAATGAGATTTCATCGAGTTATGTACAACTTCAACATCTGAAACGTGTGAGAGCCGGAAATCAACACACTCAAGACGACAGATAGCTGCTTTTTTCAAAGCACTCTACCCCAGCAAGGCATTCAGCTCAGAGATTATCTAGACATCATTTGAAATTGCTTGAGACACACATCAGACAGTCAAAGTCTATTTCGAATGAGATTTCATCGAGTTATGTACAACTTCAACATCTGAAACGTGTGAGAGCCGGAAATCAACACACTCAAGACGACAGATAGCTGCATTTTTCAAAGCACTCTACCGCAGCAAAGCATTCAGCTCAGAGATTATCTAGACATCATTTGAAATTGCTTGAGACACACATCAGACAGTCAAAGTCTATTTCGAATGAGATATCATCGAGTTATGTACAACTTCAACATCTGAAACGTGTGAGAGCCGGAAATCAACACACTCAAGACGACAGATAGCTGCATTTTTCAAAGCACTCTACCCCAGCAAAGCATTCAGCTCAGAGATTATCTAGACATCATTTGAAATTACTTGAGACACACATCAGACAGTCAAAGTCTATTTCGAATGAGATTTCATCGAGTTATGTACAACTTCAACATCTGAAACGTGTGAGAGCCGGAAATCAACACACTCAAGACGACAGATAGCTGCAATTTTCAAAGCACTCTACCCCAGCAAAGCATTCAGCTCAGAGATTATCTAGACATCATTTGAAATTGCTTGAGACACACATCAGACAGTCAAAGTCTATTTCGAATGAGATTTCATCGAGTTATGTATAACTTCAACATCTGAAACGTGTGAGAGCCGGAAATCAACACACTCAAGACGACAGATAGCTGCTTTTTTCAAAGCACTCTACCCCAGCAAAGCATTCAGCTCAGAGATTATCTAGACATCATTTGAAATTGCGTGAGACACACATCAGACAGTCAAAGTCTATTTAGAATGAGATTTCATCGAGTTATGTACAACTTCAACATCTGAAACGTGTGAGAGCCGGAAATCAACACACTCAAGACGACAGATAGCTGCATTTTTCAATGCACTCTACCCCAGCAAAGCATTCAGCTCAGAGATTATCTAGACATCATTTGAAATTGCTTGAGACACACATCAGACAGTCAAAGTCTATTTCGAATGAGATTTCATCGAGTTATGTATAACTTCAACATCTGAAACGTGTGAGAGCCGGAAATCAACAAACTCAAGACGACAGATAGCTGCTTTTTTCAAAGCACTCTACCCCAGCAAAGCATTCAGCTCAGAGATTATCTAGACATCATTTGAAATTGCTTGAGAAACACATCAGACAGTCAAAGTCTATTTCGAATGAGATATCGTCGAGTTATGTACAACTTCAACATCTGAAACGTGTGAGAGCCGGAAAACAACACACTCAAGACGACAGATGGCTGCATTTTTCAAAGCACTCTACCCCAGCAAAGCATTCAGCTCAGAGATTATCTAGACATCATTTGAAATTGCTTGAGAAACACATCAGACAGTCAAAGTCTATTTAGAATGAGATTTCATCGAGTTATGTACAACTTCAACATCTGAAACGTGTGAGAGCCGGAAATCAACACACTCAAGACGACAGATGGCTGCATTTTTCAAAGCACTCTACCCCAGCAAAGCATTCAGCTCAGAGATTATCTAGATATCATTTAAATTACTTGAGACACACATCAGACAGTCAAAGTCTATTTCGAATGAGGTTTCATCGAGTTATGTACAACTTCAACATCTGAAACGTGTGAGAGCCGGAAATCAACACACTCAAGACGACAGATAGCTGCTTTTTTCAAAGCACTCTACCCCAGCAAAGCATTCAGCTCAGAGATTATCTAGACATCATTTGAAATTGCTTGAGAAACACATCAGACAGTCAAAGTCTATTTCGAATGAGATATCATCGAGTTATGTACAACTTCAACATCTGAAACGTGTGAGAGCCGGAAATCAACACACTCAAGACGACAGTTGGCTGCATTTTTCAAAGCACTCTACCGCAGCAAAGCATTCAGCTCAGAGATTATCTAGATATCATTTAAAATTACTTGGAGACACACATCAGACAGTCAAAGTCTATTTCGAATGAGGTTTCATCGAGTTATGTACAACTTCAACATCTGAAACGTGTGAGAGCCGGAAATCAACACACTCAAGACGACAGATAGCTGCATTTTTCAAAGCACTCTACCCCAGCAAAGCATTCAGCTCAGAGATTATCTAGACATCATTTGAAATTGCTTGAGAAACACATCAGACAGTCAAAGTCTATTTCGAATGAGATATCATCGAGTTCTGTACAACTTCAACATCTGAAACGTGTGAGAGTCGGAAATCAACACACTCAAGACGACAGATAGCTGCTTTTTTCAAAGCACTCTACCCCAGCAAAGCATTCAGCTCAGAGATTATCTAGACATCATTTGAAATTGCTTGAGACACACATCAGACTGTCAAAGTCTATTTCGAATGAGATTTCATCGAGTTATGTACAACTTCAACATCTGAAACGTGTGAGAGCCGGAAATCAACACACTCAAGACGACAGATAGCTGCATTTTTCAAAGCACTCTACCCCAGCAAAGCATTCAGCTCAGAGATTATCTAGACATCTTTTGAAATTGCTTGAGACACTCATCAGACAGTCAAAGTCTATTTCGAATGAGATTTCATCGAGTTATGTATAACTTCAACATCTGAAACGTGTGAGAGCCGGAAATCAACACACTCAAGACGACAGATAGCTGCTTTTTTCAAAGCACTCTACCCCAGCAAAGCATTCAGCTCAGAGATTATCTAGACATCATTTGAAATTGCGTGAGACACACATCAGACAGTCAAAGTCTATTTCGAATGAGATATCATCGAGTTATGTATAACTTCAACATCTGAAACGTGTGAGAGCCGGAAATCAACACACTCAAGACGACAGATAGCTGCATTTTTCAAAGCACTCTACCCCAGCAAAGCATTCAGCTCAGAGATTATCTAGACATCATTTGAAATTGCTTGAGACACACATCAGATAGTCAAAGTCTATTTCGAATGAGATATCATCGAGTTATGTATAACTTCAACATCTGAAACGTGTGAGAGTCGGAAATCAACACACTCAAGACGACAGATAGCTGCTTTTTTCAAAGCACTCTACCGCAGCAAAGCATTCAGCTCAGAGATTATCTAGACATCATTTGAAATTGCTTGAGACACACATCAGATAGTCAAAGTCTATTTAGAATGAGATTTCATCGAGTTATGTACACCTTCAACATCTGAAACGTGTGAGAGCCGGAAATCAACACACTCAAGACGACAGTTGGCTGCATTTTTCAAAGCACTCTACCGCAGCAAAGCATTCAGCTCAGAGATTATCTAGATATCATTTAAAATTACTTGAGACACACATCAGACAGTCAAAGTCTATTTCGAATGAGATTTCATCGAGTTATGTACAACTTCAACATCTGAAACGTGTGAGAGCCGGAAATCAACACACTCAAGACGACAGATAGCTGCATTTTTCAAAGCACTCTACCCCATCAAAGCATTCAGCTCAGAGATTATCTAGACATCATTTGAAATTACTTGAGACACACATCAGACAGTCAAAGTCTATTTCAAATGAGATTTCATCGAGTTATGTACAACTTCAACATCTGAAACGTGTGAGAGCCGGAAATCAACACACTCAAGACGACAGATAGCTGCATTTTTCAAAGCACTCTACCCCAGCAAAGCATTCAGCTCAGAGATTATCTAGACATCATTTGAAATTACTTAGAGACACACATCAGACAGTCAAAGTCTATTTCGAATGAGATTTCATCGAGTTATGTACACCTTCAACATCTGAAACGTGTGATAGCCGGAAATCAACACACTCAAGACGACAGATAGCTGCATTTTTCAAAGCACTCTACCCCAGCAAGGCATTCAGCTCAGAGATTATCTAGACATCATTTGAAATTGCTTGAGACACACATCAGACAGTCAAAGTCTATGTCGAATGAGATTTCATCGAGTTATGTACAACTTCAACATCTGAAACGTGTGAGAGCCGGAAATCAACACACTCAAGACGACAAATAGCTGAATTTATGAAAGCACTCTATCCCAGCAAAGCAGCTCTGAAACGTGTGAGAGCCGGAAATCAACACACTCAAGACGACAGATAGCTGCATTTTTTAAAGCACTCTACCCCAGCAAAGCATTCAGCTCAGAGATTATCTAGACATCATTTGAAATTACTTGAGACACACATCAGACAGTCAAAGTCTATTTCGAATGAGATTTCATCGAGTTATGTACAACTTCAACATCTGAAACGTGTGATAGCCGGAAATCAACACACTCAAGACGACAGATAGCTGCATTTTTCAAAGCACTCTACCCCAGCAAAGCATTCAGCTCAGAGATTATCTAGACATCATTTGAAATTACTTAGAGACACACATCAGACAGTCAAAGTCTATTTCGAATGAGATATCATCGAGTTATGTACAACTTCAACATCTGAAACGTGTGAGAGCCGGAAATCAACACACTCAAGACGACAGATAGCTGCATTTTTCAAAGCACTCTACCCCAGCAAAGCATTCAGCTCAGAGATTATCTAGACATCATTTGAAATTACTTGAGACACATCAGACAGTCAAAGTCTATTTCGAATGAGATTTCATCGAGTTATGTACAACTTCAACATCTGAAACGTGTGATAGCCGGAAATCAACACACTCAAGACGACAGATAGCTGCATTTTTCAAAGCACTCTACCCCAGCAAGGCATTCAGCTCAGAGATTATCTAGACATCATTTGAAATTGCTTGAGACACACATCAGACAGTCAAAGTCTATTTCGAATGAGATTTCATCGAGTTATGTACAACTTCAACATCTGAAACGTGTGAGAGCCGGAAATCAACACACTCAAGACGACAAATAGCTGAATTTATGAAAGCACTCTATCCCAGCAAAGCAGCTCTGAAACGTGTGAGAGCCGGAAATCAACACACTCAAGACGACAGATAGCTGCATTTTTGAAAGCACTCTACCCCAGCAAAGCATTCAGCTCAGAGATTATCTAGACATCATTTGAAATTACTTGAGACACACATCAGACAGTCAAAGTCTATTTCGAATGAGATTTCATCGAGTTATGTACAACTTCAACATCTGAAACGTGTGAGAGTCGGAAATCAACACACTCAAGACGACAGATAGCTGCTTTTTTCAAAGCACTCTACCGCAGCAAAGCATTCAGCTCAGAGATTATCTAGACATCATTTGAAATTACTTGAGACACACATCAGACAGTCAAAGTCTATTTCGAATGAGATTTCATCGAGTTATGTACAACTTCAACATCTGAAACGTGTGAGAGCCGGAAATCAACACACTCAAGACGGCAGATAGCTCCACTTTTCAAAGCACTCTACCCCAGCAAAGCATTCAGCTCAGAGATTATCTAGACATCATTTGAAATTACTTGAGACACACATCAGACAGTCAAAGTCTATTTCGAATGAGATTTCATCGAGTTATGTACAACTTCAACATCTGAAATGTATTTTTAAGAATTTGTCTTGCATGATTTGGAATATTAAATTCAATTTTGAAATTCGATTTCGCTGCTGAATTCATGATGAGACTTGCGCTTTACATAATTTGCTGTCTTCTGATGACAGCATGTGTTATTAATGCAATGTTTAAGGAACATTTAATCGGTGAGTATGCGAGCCTTCTGTTTACATTTTCATGGAGGATCTAGAGGAATATTCATGTTGTGTATTCGTTTATTTAAATTTTACTAACATACAGTTGGATATTGAATTGACACTAATCACCGAGTTCGAATCTACTTTCGTGCGATCCTCGCATAGAACGGATATCTCCTATGTCGACTGCATGCACTAAACGGCACCGCCGAGCAGTCAGCCATTCACGAATTCTTGGAAATCATGAGCACACGCGCGCGTGATCTCGGTTTGTGATTGGGCGAGGAAAGTAATTATTTCTGTAGAGGTTGAATGAAGTCAATGTTTGCGATTGTTAGTGCCATCCATGGGCCAACAATTGAAAAATGATTGAAATATGGCGATAGTTTTGAAAGAAGTGTTGCTGCCCAGAAATTTAGGGGAATCTGAAGTCTTTTAGAGAATTTTTCGAAAAATGTCCTTCAGACATGGTCAAATGTCACACAGCGTTAATTAAAATACAATATTTTTCTTAAAATATCCGCACGTATGTATTCCTTCTGTTACTGTGAGTTTCTCCAAGCATTTTTCTCTGAAGTGGTCTCTCCAACAAAACTGACAGTATTTTTACCTACCAGAAGACACGTGAATTCATGAAATGCTGAGACTCAAAATGTCGAATAAAAGTAAATTTTGATGTGATACGGGGATGATATCTGCAGAAAGCTCAATCCCTCTCAGATCGATGACAAGTAGTTATATCCATAGGTTGTGACCTTCTCAGATATTGACAACTTATTGAACAAGTGCTATCTCTTGTATAACAGTCTCCTACTAGTCTTTATCATCTCAATTACAATTCCCAACCTATCAGATGCTTAAATACCTAATTTACTTTATCACAAGCATCCCAGGAAACTAGTCGTCACACAATGTTCAAGAATGTTCCAGTTTTTAACTAGGAATATACGTTGGTTCAAACGTGCCGATTGGGTGACTTATTGTTGCGCTGATGGGTGGATAACTCAGCTCATATAATAAAATCAAACTCGGCGGATAAGAACAAACCAGTATTGTCAGAGCTAGCATACTATCTCCCTAAAACACAGGGAGAGGAGCAATGATCTCCAGATGCAGTACACCGACGAAATACGCTTAACCCTTTCGCATCAGTTGACACGGATGCTAATGCATAGCAGATCAATGTGATCGCGCTCCCTAACATTCGACGGACAATATGATTGGCGGTGCCCGTCACGTTGATAATGTTATGCAATTTATGTAACGAAATTGTGTGTCTCAATGCAAAGATTCCGGTTTATATATTTGATTAAAGTTCACTGAGTTGATGAAGCTAACAATCTTGTTGCATTTTACTAAATCACTCACTATTTTGATTGAAATGGCTTCGCAAAGACCACGCAGAAATGTATTCATGGCTGCGATTCGAAACTTAGGTTTTGATGATGCGGCTGTCGGTACTGATGATGGTGAAAGCGGTAGTGATGAAATATCGACGTCTGACAGTGAAGATGAGAAAATGACATCATATCTAACTCCCTGACATGGTTGGCATTTTGTAACTTGGTGAAAACGATCACAGACCAGAACCTTTGCCTGAGTTTACAGGATTGACCGGCTTGAATCTGTCGATACAATGTGCAGAAAACGCAGACGACAATCCTTTTTTATCAATCTCTTTTTAACAGATGAAATATTTTCTACTTTGAAACTGTGGTCGAATAATATTGTGTTTGACAGGCGTACGATGAGGGTGAAGGTTCGAGCATGGAGAAAGATGCATTACGGAAACAGACTTTACAAAATGCTGCATTTCTGTTTACCATGGCTCTGAACAAGAGACCGACCATAAAGTCGTGTTGGAGTTTTTAAACCCAAGTCTCGTCCTTCGTTACAATACCAATATGGGAGTTGTCGACTTGTTGGATGCCTCTATGTATCACTACAACTTTAACAGGAAATCCTGCACATGGTATTACGGATTGCATCTGATTCATATAATTCATAGAAATTCTTGCATAGTTTACCGGCATCCAGGTGGAAATGTGACATACCTCGGCTACACCATCGAAAACTATCGGATATTGGATATCTCAAGGTGGTGTACAAGACAGTGTACATGGAGGTCGTCCTCGTTTAACAGCGGTGCCAGCAAATCCTCAGCTAGATCACTATCCATCAAAAATTACCACACGTGTAGGAAATCCATTATCTTCCAAAAGATGTCGAGTCTGTTATTTGGAAGCCCTAGCACTGTGCTTGGAACAGTTCGGTTTGCCTAATCATTATTGAAATTTACATGAAAAAATACAGTTGACGCATGCATCAGGTGGCGCTCTATCCGACGTGCACTATGGGTCTAATCAAATTTTAACTTGATCATCTTGTGTAAATATTGTGCCAGGTTTATTCCCAAGCGGAAAAATAATGCACAAGCAGCGGTAAAAGTCAGTAATATAGGCCAATATACTTAACACATACACAGTAATATGATTGGTTAATATCACAAATTATCGAAATTATGGTTATACATTCTTCAACGCAGTTGTGGTCTTAATGTACTTGACTGAAAATTTTGGAAACTAGATTCCTATAACCATAGATGACAAGAAAGAAACATGCCGGCACTCAACTTATAAAATACATCCGCTCTATTCACAGTGATCATATCTACGAAATTTATCCAGAAACTTGAATTACATACAGTAGGTCTACCTACAACTGTCGAGAAATAATATCTACAAATGTGATGTTGTGATATAAACCAATCATGTTACAGCTTGCGAATAACCTCACACGATTATTTCGCACATTTTATACGGATTAACATGAAAGCCTGAATTTCTTTATTCAGACAAAAAATTTCGCGGGAATCATAATAATCATGAATAACTAATTTTCTAGAACCTTAATTCAATACACGAAAACTGTAATTGCGTTGAAAAGAGTAGATTGTTGCAAAATGTA
Organism: Prostheceraeus crozeri; assembly: GCA_907163375.1. Lineage (NCBI taxonomy): Eukaryota > Metazoa > Platyhelminthes > Polycladida > Euryleptidae > Prostheceraeus > Prostheceraeus crozeri. The sequence goes on from CAJQUW010016282.1 coordinate 78,604, forward strand.
GAGTTTGATGTTCTGCGATATCAGCCAATCAGTGGAGTTTGAGAATATTCACAGATACGTAGTAGTTTCCATACTCGCACGGTTTTAACAAGGAAATAAACTTTGCCTTCAAAATATCGAATACAATCGTACAAAAGCATCATTTCATGCTCTTTTTAAAAGCATTGGAGTCCAAGCATTGACGGTAAATGTAGCCTCTCCCTCCCTTACCACATGGAACTAGCATGCTCAATACAATAAACAAAAATCTGATAAAAACGGAATGACTTTACTTAAGATTGCCTCATGAGTTTGATCAGAAGTCAAGATGTTCAGAGAATTTCGTAAGGTCTATAGTTTCTCACAAATGGTAATAGTATCTTGTTGATGACAAACATGTTGAGTTTAATTCAATTTTCCGTAATTTCGTGCTCCACATATAATCATGTGGTAGCTATTTCAGCGGATGTATTGGCCTATCTCCTAACGTCTGCATGTGTAAACCTGTTTACATCATGTTCATGACATGCCAAAGTACTGATGACAGTAGAATACCAATAATGGCAATATCTGTAATCAACTTTCTACTTGGTGCATACTAAAAGCATTTTACTACTTATGATAACGCTGAAGTATGTCTCTCACACGAACATTTGCTAAGCAACCACAAAGAAGAAAAATATCAGTGCAATATCATATCATCACCACAACGGTTTGTAACACTCATCTCATTGATGGGATTTCAGAAACCACGGGTAGTTATGCGCTCTATTAGACTATGCACAATTAATAACGATAAACGCGTTAGTGGGCGTTTTCGTAAATGCAGAAACAGTTCCAGGTGTTTCGAAAGTGTTTCGAAACAGGTCAGAAACAGGCAGAAACAGGTTTCTAAATTTAGAAAGTGTTTCTGCATTGTCAATAGCAACGCAGAAGCAGTTTCAGAAACATGAGAAACAGCCGAAGCACACAAGATCTCTTTCATTTTCAACAATAGATGTCAGTTATTATCTGATGACGTGCTCCGATTGTTTATTGATTATTTATTGCGTCATCAGTCATGAAAACGAAAGCAGAAACATGTCAGAAACAGTTCTGCGAAAAATGTGAAACACCCATGCCCCTGTTCCACTTTTTCAAGATGGCGGAATCAGCTGTTGTCTACAGTTTCGATAACCATGGTTTTGATTGCCATGGTTTCAACAGCGTATCATGAGCTGTTGAACACTGATGACTTGGTGGCTACTGCTTGACAGCCATCAATGCCTTTTGTAATTTTTCACGATCGGTCATTACATCTACGTATAAACTATGAAAGTATAAATGAAATAGTTATTTTCTCGCCTTATACACTTGTTTTCAGCATCAACAAAGTTACCTGAAAATTACTGATTTTCAAACATTGAAAAGTAATCATGATGAGATTCTGCTTCTGACCACTGTGGCCGATGAAAGGTAGCTGGGTAAGGAGTGCGCAATTGAACCCACTTACTTTTACCATAGGCATGAGTTTCTACGAATAACCCTTTTACATCATCCTCAAATTGATTATCTAGAAGTCAGTCATCAAAGAAGTTGAACAAAAATGATAAAACTATGGTTTTCCTCAAGCAAGGAGAGCGGTCTATGTTTCAGTGGGTACATCATGATGTCTCTGATTCAATCAAGAAATCATTCATACCATGAATTTCTTCCATATCTCGGATGACAGCCGGGTGAAAATGAAGGAGAATATGGATAAAATTTGAATTTGAAGTTTTCGATGATAATTTGGTCACCATAGGCCTAGTGACTTTCAAACTTAAGCTAGCTTCTTGCTTCTTTTATGACATCATTCTTGACTTCGCTATACCGGCACTTCAAAAAATATTTAATTGGTGGGGCTCCTATATCTTAATTTTCTTTTATTCTTTATGCCTACAAAACTTAATCATTCATGTAGGTACAGGGGTGTGGTGGAGGGGTAACGCGGTAGGTATAACGCCGTTATACTTCCTATGAATATACGACTACACCCCTGTGTAGGTATGAGATCTTCACCTGTCTTGCAAGGTCAAAAAACAGAAACACGCGTATTTGGGACTTTGCAGGACTCCAATCGCAGGCGAACACTTAATTTCCGATGGCCTTTTTGGATAACTTTATCAATGTTCAGGAACACCTCGAAAATTGTAGCCACTCGCCTCATTCAACTAGCTTCAGGAAAACCTTTTTCACAGGCAAAACATTTGACAGCGAAACAACCTTCACAGCGAAATAATGCGATAGTGGGAATAAATTGAAACATTTTTAGGCTATGCATATTCTTGGCATTTATTGACTATTAAAGGCCAACTAACACTTCACCGAGAATGAGCTTGTACTTGTGACAATAAAAGTTACTTAGAATTGTTGGATTAATACCGCATACGCAGCCCATAGGCCACATTTTTGCCGCCTCGGCAAACCTCATTCGAAATCAGGGACTCAATCATCCAAACCACGCGCAATAATGATTGAACTACATTTTGTCAAAAAACGGTGATGACGGATATAGAATATTTATCATTGTAGTAAGTGCGGAGGACGAGCGCTTCTCGTCCTATGATCAAAACACAACTGCAGTTACCGCACATTTATTGTAAGCAGGACGGGTGACGGGTCCAGTTCGTCTTCAGCACTTGAGACAGTAATTTTTCATTTGCACAACTCGGCAGTCAGATGAAAATAACGAGGGCGAGCTGTCTTCAACCGGTTAATAGCAGTAGTTATTTAATTTTCTAACATTTGCTTTTAGACCTTCGAATGTGCGAAATTATTATGGGCGATAGTCATCTGTCTGTTGGGATTTTTTTCTCAAATTGTCAAAATGATGATGAATTGATCATTATCTAGGGTAGTAATGGGCAAAAGACCGTTCCAGGACAGGACAGGTCAAAAAAAAAATTGGTATCTTTAAAAACGACATAAATTCATGAATTTAGTCCCTTTTTCAGGTTTTTAAGACCTGAATTCATGAATTTAGTCCATTCAAAAAGTACCATTTTTTCAAAAAATGGTATTTTTAAAAACAACATAAATTCATGAATTTGAACCCTTTTTCAGGTTATGAAGACCTAAATTCATAAATTTGGGCGTTTTTAAAAATACCCAGTTTTTCAAATTTTTCAAAATCTCAAATTTGAGAATTACAATTTTTACCTTGAAAATCATGACCGTTCCAGGACACCGAAAATCATGAAAGTTGAAAATCTCAAATTTGAGAATTACAATTTTTACCTTGAAAATCATGACCGTTCTAGGACACTAAAAATTATAAAAGTTGAGTATCTCAAATTTGAGAATTACAATCGGGCGAAGCCCTAGAACCTTCGGTTCGATTTTCATTGCTTAAATCATGACCGTTCAAGGTCATCTAAAACCGGACACCGAAAATCATAAAAGTTGAGAATTTCAAATTCATGAGTTTAGACGTTTTTCAGGTTTTTAAAATATATCATGTGACTAATAATATTTCTTTAAAAATGGAAGAAACAAAAATGGAAGGAACTTCAGAAATGAATGAAACAAAAGTGGAAGGAACCTCAAGAATATATCCTTCGTTATCTCAATTAAAAATAAGTGAATTAAATATTGAAAAACACAAAGATAGAGTACGTTATATGAAAGATAAGGAATCCCAATTATTATTAAGATTAGAGCATTATAAAAAATTAAGAAAGAGATGGACTAAAGTTAAGAATGTAACACAAGGAATTGGCTTATTCTTAACAATAAGTTTAGGTGCTTTGACAATTGTTATATCTTCAGGTGTTTTAGTAATTCCAGTAGTTGCTACAGCTTTAACAGGTACGGGTGTTTTTGCAACTTCACTTGTTACAATGTTAGATAAATCTTTAATAACTAAGAAACGAAAATCATTAAAAACTAAGCATTTACATATTAAAGAAGTCTATGATAAACTACATTACTACTTTCAAAGAGTATGTGATGATAATGTTATTACGTTAGATGAGATTGAAAAATTTGATCAAATAGCTAATGAAGTAAATCAAATATCATTTCAATCACAGACAGAAAAAGTTAATGATAAAAATAAAAAGGATGGTAAAATTTCTAGTGATGGTAAAACTTTTATTGATGATAAAATTTCTAATGAAGAAAATGACAAATTTTTTTTAGAAGAGCTAAAAACTTTATTAGACAAAACTTTATTAAACAAAACTTAATACGAGAAAACTTTAAACGAGAAAACTTTAAACGAGAAAACTTTAAACGAAAAGATTACAAACAACAAAGCAATAAAAAAATAATTTGTTCAGTAAAATGTTTTTGCTGTATTCCAATGTTACCACAAAATTCAAATATTATATTTTAAAAAATAGATAAAATTAAAGCTGATAATAACAAAAAAATATTATACCACTATGTTGCATATTTTTTATTACTCAGTAAACAAATCTTCGATAACTCTATCATGAAATTTTTTATCAATATTAATTGTAATGAATCCATAATCTTTTGCCCAAGCATTATTACACGATTGTTTAAATTCATCTTTATCTCTTATACATAAATCTCTTAGCAAATCACTTAAGTTTCTTGCATTTATTTCAAATAGTATAAATATATTTGCATTCTTTCTAATAACACTTCCGTCTAATGAATACATACTTTGTGTTAAATAAAATACACTACAGTTATTATGTCTACCTCTTGTAAAATAATTTCTCTGAACTGACTGATTTCTATCATTAACACAATCATCAAAAATTACACAATGTTTCATTGTTTTATCTAGTTTACTAGGATCTTGCATATTACCACTATCATCTATTAATTGTATCTTTATATGGTTATTTTTATTAGATTCTACTAACTGACTATTTTCTACTGCTTCCTCACACCATGAACTTATTTCTTCTTCATATTCAGATTTTTCGTATTCTTCGAATAGGGAAGCAATTGCTGTTTTTTTAAGATTATTTTCAAATCCATATTTTAAAAATTGATAGACAGGTTGTTCTGCTGTTGTTGTATAAATTATAAGATTGTTATAATCCAAAAAATTTGGAGTCGTTAAAATTTTAAATAATAGATACGTTTTTCCACAACCTGATCTTCCGCAAATAACTGACAAAACTTTATTAGATAAATTTGGATGATGATTAAATTTAAGTTTTTTTTTATTTAAAGACATTACACTCATTTTTTAATAAAAAAATTTATTTTTATTTTATTTTTATTTTTAAAGAAGAAGAAGAAAATTAAACTTTTCTAGCTTCGCGTGGGAGTTTATACCTCTCGAACGGGAGTTTATACCTCTCGAACGGGAGTTTATACCTCCCGAACCAAAAGATCTATCATAATCTCTTCACCTCCAAAATTTATTTCTTGTCCTTACTCATCAGTGATTCTAATGCCAATGTTGTTAATAGTTTTTCTTGTAATAGGGAAATATATTAATGTTTGTGGAATTACATTTAATCTATAACCAATGGGCACAGTAAAAGCTGGAAAACTGAATATTAAATTTGATAATTTACCATTTATATAACCTCCTTCAATAATGTCACAATGTACAACAATTGAATTTATTTCAGTTATTTTTGGAATCTTCTCACCTAAATGATAACCTTGACTATAGGTTTGTTTATTAAATCCTAATAGCTTTGACAATGATCTATCATGATTAAAATCAACTTGATGATTTTCGTCTAAAGTAAGAGAAAATTTATTAACTGCCGGTTCAACTGCAAAATGTAATTGTTTCTTATCTTTAAATGGTATACCTAAATGTCTCTTAATTTCATTTGATATTGTTTCAACTTCGTAAGAACCAGGAAGAAAAGTTAGTATTTTCCATGTTTTGCCTTTATCAGTAGAATATCTAAATTGATCATTCACATCTTTGATAACGTTTTGAATAGTGTTAAATGTAGAGAAACTAGTCAATGCAATTTGATAATTTTTATTTTGTTCCAAATGTAGAATAGGTTCTAAATTACAAGTGTGTGATGAAGTAGTTGTTATAATTTTTAACGTCGTACTAAATTTTGATGAACCCAAAATCTCTGTCAAATTTTCTAAATGATTATTAATTTTGTCTAAATCTGCTGAACACATTTTTAAACTAAAAAATTAAATAAATATTTTTTTATGAAATTTTTTTTTATAAAAAATTAGAAACAACATATTTCAGCTACACTTTTATAATCCTCTTCATTTAGAATCTTCTTTTCTAACAGTCTTTTCAATATAGCATGAATTTCATTGAAACTAGAATTATGTCCTTCTTTTATTGCAGATATTAAAATATTTAATCTATTTAGTAACACTAGACGAAATGACTTACTTAATCTTACTAAGGAAATCTTACAAGTTCTGACCAGAAAGTACCAGTCGTGCTAAGTCTTATTAGCAAATCTTATCAGATCTGATAAGATCTTATTTGTGATTTTTAGAAATCTTTTGAGTAGAAAAAAGTCTTATATTTTGCGTTTCTCTACATATATCTAGTGCACTAATGTTCCAGCAAGATCATTTAACAACTATAACCATTGATATCGTCTGATCTTCGCAACTGAAATCGGACTTTAAAGTTTTAAATTTCAGTTCACTTTTTTTAATTTCAATTATCAGCTGGTAAGATCTGAAAAGATCTTATTTTGCAAAATATAAGACTTAGTAAGTCTGGTACTTTCTGGTCAGGAAATGTAAGATCTTACATAAAATAAGTTCTGATCAGACTTTGTAAGAATCTGATCAGACTTAATAAGACTTAGCAAGTCATTTCGCCTAGTGAATTCTTGTGGATCATCTGGTAAAAATATGGTTGTTTCTGTTTTCTGTTTTTTTGTTTTCTGTTTTTCAGATAAACCTTTTCCTACTTTAACTCCCGTTGATAATAAATTTTCTAATTGTTTATAACGTCTAAGAGTTTTTACTGTGCCAACTCTATCTAATATAGTTTTATATTTTATTAGATCTTCTACAGCATAATTTTTTAAATCTGCTCCTCTTAAAAGATCAACAAAATTTCTATCTAAACTAATAGGTTTTTTATCTGGAGTAAAAATTAATCCTCGTAAAGGTTGTGGAAATATTTCTTTACCACCAAGATAAAATCTTGCAAATAATTTTTTATCTAAAAAGAAAGTAGAATGTTCGAATAACATAGATTTTGGTAATTTTTTATCTATGTTTGCCTCTAATAAACCATAGTCATCTAATAGTGTTTTAAGTACAGGATCCGCTATATCAACACGTTTTTCATTAAGTTCCTTTTCAAGAGTTTTAAATGGTTCGACAGTTTTTTCATAATCAGTTTTTACTTCTTCAGTTATTTTTAATTTATCAAACATATCAGATTGAATACCAGCTTTTGTCATTCTATGTTGAAGATGATTTTCTTTCATAATATTTCTTTGTTTTATTAACTCTTCTAATTGTTTTATTCTTTTAAAATTATCAGCTCTAACTTTATCCATTTTTATATGATAATTTTATATTATTAAATTATTTTATGTTATATTATTTTATAATATTTTATATTGTTATATTGTTATATTTAGAAAATAGAAATTAGAAAATTAAAAAGGTAAAGTAGTTATTCCATCAGGTAAAATTTTTCTTTTATCATCAAATGGATCTAATGCTAATTTATGTTCTTCTTTTTAATACATTTTATGTTTCTTTGAATTAAGTCTATAATTACATGCTGTTTTTATTTCATTATTAAATAATGCATTTTTATAATCTTGAAATGTTATTTGATTAGCTACTGATGCCTTTGAAATTCCTTTCAATGTTTTATGTGTTTTAATATTATTAGTTGTATCATAACAGTAACATTTAGATTTTAAAAATATAGCTTCTGTTATGAAATCTTCATTTCCTTCTAATTCATCTTTTACTTTACATAAATCAGAAGGATGAATAATATCCTTTATTTTATTAATTTCTTTATCAAGTGAAGAACCATATGGTACTGTTAATTCTAAGAAAATAGAATCGGTATCTGTAAAGTGTAATTTATAGTTTTTGCCATAAGCAGGCGCTAAATAATCATATATAAATCTATACATAAATAGTTTAGCTAATTCTAATATAGTGAAACCAATGAAATTAAACTTATCATGTTTTACAATGCTTCTTCTTAGATGAACAGCACAAAGTTCATCACTGAATCTAGTAGTTCTTTTATATGTAGGTTTCCTTGTTAAATTTTGAAATCTATCTCTATCATAAACTATTTCAATATTTTGTCTATTACGCACATTTTCTAAAGTCTTACCATAAAATGCATTATTCATTAATTTGAAGAACACGTTTCCAAAATCATCTTTATTTCTTTTAGATATTTTGCGTTTTTCAATATTGAACTCAATATAATCTTTTAACCATTTAGATTTTTTGTATACTAGTTTCCGGTGAATTTTTGTGAGAATCATTCCATGATCTAAATACCAATCTAGCATTCTTCCTTCAACAACATACTTTCCTTTATTGCTTTGTGTTAACATAAGTTTTTTTGTTGGTCTGTATTTTTTCGGTATTATAGATTTTTGATAATCTGAAAAATCTTCTATATTGGGAATTTTGTTTTCTGGACAGAAAGGATAATATTTTGTTGCTTCTTTTATATAATCAGGGTATACTAAATCAACTTCATATACATAACCAAAATTATTTTCACCATCATATGTTCTTTGATAATCTAGATTATTACACCATGTCATTTCACCTGTTGGTAATTCTTGTATCATGCAAGAAGAATATAAGCTATTAAAATCATAATATAATAAATAGTTTTCTCTCATGATTTCATCAACTGCTGCTTGACTATCTTCATTTGATATAAGTCCTTCTATATTTTGATTAAACAATTTTATAAACTGATCGCTTTCTTCTGGAGATAAAGGTTTCATTATTCCATATTCTTGTGGATTTACTTTCTTATTATGACATTTAACATATCTATTACCTAAAACTGATGAAACACCACCTCTAATTCCAGATTCAAAAAATAATAATTTATCATATGTATTTTCTTTATAATGTTTAAGTTTAACATTTGTATGTTTTAATCCTGCTAACCATGTTAAACCTGGTGTAGAATAACAATAACATGGATCTATTCCGTAATATTCTAAACACATATCACGAAAGTTTTCAAAAAGATCAGCTAGTATTAATACATCTATCTGTAGATATTTCATTGTATAATCATACATTGTTTTACAATTTAACTCTCTCCAATTTTTTTCAGCTTCTGCATAGTCTTCTTCAGATAATTGTGATTGTTTTAATGTTGATTTAAATTTATCTTTTGGAGGAAGTTGTTTTTCTTCCATAATTTTATTCACAGAATTAAAATCTCCAGTTAAATATTCATATGGAAATATACCTTTTAAAGGCTTTAAATTATATTTATTTAATATTTTACATTGTTCAGATTTCAAAGTTTTTCCCATAACATCTAATGAATAAGGAGTAAAAAATCTAAATGCATCTAAAATTCTAATACAACCTAATTGCATTGAAAAATATTCTTCTTCTGTTTTACATAGTACATTTATTTGTTGTTGTTGTAATTTTTCAGATGAAAATAAATCTTTCATTACTAGATGGAAATCATATTTAGAACCATTGTAGAAATATAAAGGAACAAAGTTATATTTAAATTTATTAGCATTAAGATTACAAGAATTATGTGCTGCACCTCTATATAATCCATTTAGATGATCATGATCTTTTACCTTATCAAGATATCTACCTTTGCCAGTTTTATATTTATTTGTAAAACCTTTTCCACAGTAATAACAATTTATTTCATCATCAAATTCTTTTCTTTCTTCATCCGTTAATGGAAGCATTGGTATATTTGTTTCAAGCAATTGCGAAAAATAATTTTGTAATTCTTCTACTTTCTTTGTAAACATTTCTGAACTATCTTCACCATAGTATTGAAAATATTCTGATTTAAATAAATTAGGATAATTTGAGTGAATGTACATTCCCCAACATAATGGTTTTTGTTCAAATAAATATTTTTCTTTACTTTGTTCAGATGTACTTTTTCCAGGTGCACTTCTTTCAGGCGCACTTTTTTCAGAATTATAATTTTCAGAATCAGGTGAAGCCCTGGAACTTTCCGTTTGATTTTGTGTCATATTAACATTATATGCTTCAAAATCACAATAAATAGTAAAGGGTACTTTATTTTTAAAATACCATTTATTATATTCTAAATAATCATCTTTAGGAAAAGTATTTTGAACTGCTTCGTTTTGTTGACAATTCTCCAAATGTCTATTCATTTCTTCTAAAGTTCTAAAACTTGTCATACATTGAAGACAAGGAAAATTTTTATTATCTGAAGTTTTTGTAAATATAGAAACATCTTTACACAATATAAAATGACCCTGATAATATAATATATTCGCTTGTGCTGGTTGTTTTGACTGTTCTAGTTTTTCAAATTCATCTTTATATATTTCATGTGTTTCATTAATTTCTTTTGTAATATTAAATGTATTTTGATAATAATTTTGATTTAATATTTGTAGTTGATAAATATATTCTTTATCATATTGTTCTTTATATTGTTGTAGACATTTTTTAAACATTCATTTATTTTTTGATTGGTTTCATTTTCTTCATTATTTTCTTCATTTAATTTTTTATTATTTTCTTCATTTAATTTTTGAATTGTTTCTATCTTATTTTGATATTTATGGTGATATTCTTGTAGTAACATTTTTGTTTGTTGTTGATAATCTATTTTACATTTTTGTAAACTTTTATTTAAATTTTCTAATTTTTGTTGATATTCTGAAGATAAAGATGAATATTTGTAATTATAATCATCAGTACGTCCTTTATAATTATTATGATTAATCATTATTGGTGATAATGTTTTAACAAGTTCAAATTTTTCAGTACATATTATATTTCCTTGGTAAAAAATATTATGATGCATGTAATTTCCTCTATCATTATATACTATTTCTGATTGGCATAAATTTTTATTATTCAAATAAAATTTTTTTGAATCTGAGTAAAGTGGAGTAATTTTACCAATAGAAACATAATTCACATTTAATTCAAAAACATTTACTTCAATTAAATTTTTATTCTTTTTATGAAACTTTATTAACCTATTATAATCATATGGAAATTCATGTAAACCATCCGAAAGATCAAATTCCTTTATATATTCTTCTTTATTATAATGACTTAGTCTTTCTTTATGATATTTTGCAGGATGTAAATGTGCTATAATACTCCACAGAAAACAATAATCATCTTCATTTTTTATGTTGATTAATTGAGGTGAACTGAAAGGTAAAGGAACATAACTACCACCAGTATTATTTTTATATTTATCAATTACTATTTTCTTAGATAGTATTTTAACAAATCTCCAACCAGATTCACTTAACTGGGCTTCAATTATACAATTTTCTAATTTAAGTATCATCGATTGAAATATGGGTTGTATATTATTTACATTATGAATTTCTTGTGACTTTGTAAAATGTCCTTGTATTATTTCTTTAGGAATTCCATCAGATCCATTTTTTGTATAAAGTACTTCTACATTCATATAACATTTGAAAGATTTCTTAAATATATTAGAAAAGTTGGTTAGAATATCAGAAAAAATTTTATCGGTTTCATTATATTCAACGGGCGAAGCCCTGGAACCTTCGGTTCGAACCGTTTCATTAAATAAATATTTTATATCTGTTACGGCTTCATCGGTTCGTTCAGCTTCATCAAATTCATCTATTTCGTTAAATTCATCAGTATCGCTAAATAAATATCTTCCATCTGGTATGGACCAAGCCCTAGAACCTTCGGTTTGTACATGTTCATCTTCAATATTAAAAAATTTTTTATATTCCGAATGTGAATAATCATCAAACATTTTTTTAACTTTTATATCAGTAGGCAATGTTTCTAGATAGTTTTTATAACTATTTAATTTTAATATATTTCCTTCATCAACTCGTTCTACATTTTGTAAATGCATTTTACTTTGTAGATGAGATTGATAACTTCTTTTTGTTTGTAATTTTTTTTCACATAAGACACAATAAAATTTTTTCATTTTTTAAAGAAAAAATTTGTGTTTTAGTTTTTTTTAAAAAAAATTTTTGTTTTAATTTTTAGAGAAAAAAAATTCGACCTTCGGTTCGATTATGATAAATTTGTTTAATTATGATAAATTTGTTTAATTATGATAAATTTGTTTAATTATTAAGTATTTCACTAACACCATTTATTAATGGTTTTATATCATTAAAAGTTTTTTTGGCTTCAACAAATGTAGATTTGGCATCAGAAAATGTAGATTTAACATCAGATATTATTGGTGTTGCTTTTCTTAAAGCGTTTCTAACATCATTTATTGCAATTTTTAAATAGTTTAATGTTTCATTATCTTGTAATCTTTTTGGTATTGGTATACCAAATTTTGCATTTAAATAATGATCAAAATAAAAATTAAATGTATCAGGAATAATTTTTAGTGGTACTTTTGCTTCGGATTCTAAAAAGATAATTATTTGTTCTATAACTTGATTTGATAAATGTTTTGTATTTGTATACATTCTAATATCAAAATCTTGAGAGTTATTATAGATTTCATGTTCGGTATCTACTAATATATTTAAATCTTTATCATATACTTGCATATGTCCTCTTATGGTGTCAACACGTATTATTCCATATTTATGATGTGTATAATATGATAAAGGCATATTCATTTTATAATTTTTATTAATATCATTAAAGAATGCTGCATTATTTTGTGTAGTTGTAAAAAATGTTTGAATGTTTTCTCTAATCTTATTATCTACATCACAAGCTTTATGAGCTAATACAACTATTTCAATATTTTGATGTCTTCCTTTTGTAAATATTTCTGACATATTTTTTTGTTTTGATAAATTTGCAACATCATCTAAAATTAATAAAGATTTATTTTCAGGTGTACCAGCAAAACTTTCCATATCTTGTAACTCATCTAATTGTTTATCATTATAGACGTTTTGTAAAAGTTGGCCATTCAGAAGTATGCATACAAAAAATATGTACTTTTGTTTCATCCTTATAATGTTCGTTTATATATTTTTTAATAAACGTAGTCTTACCACTTCCAGTTTTACCGTAAACAATGAAATGTAAATTTTCTTGATGCATTTTACCTTGTTTAATATTTTTATTATTAGTTTTATCCTTAATCTTATCCTCCTCAGTCTTCCATCCTTTAAAAGTTTTTATTTCTTGTTTATAAAAAATTATTCTCTTTTGTTCCTCTGTTAGAAAGTAACCCCATTGATTTCCAATACATATAACAAGATGATAAATAAAAAATATTAAAATACATGCTAACAATATTTTTATACAATGAAATTTTAAAAAATTCCAAAGACGTGTAAGATCTGATTGTGGTATTTTTTTATTAAGAGATGAATTAGGGGGTAGTGTTTCTAAATATCTTTTATTATATATTTTTTTATCTATATTATTATATGTATTTTTATCTATATTTTTATCTATATTATTATATATATTATTACCTATAGTATTATATCTAGGATTATATCTAGGATTATCTACAATATTATCTACAATATTATTAATATCATTTAGATTAGGATCTTGAGGAGTTAGTGTATCTTGAAACTCGGTGTTATTTATATAATTATTTATCATTTCATTTATTGCATTAAGAGATTTATGACGACTTAGATTACTTTTATCACTTTTATTACTTTTATTACTTTTAATTATAACTGGTGAATATAAATCTTCCAAATTTTCGCTTTTATTCATTTATTATTTTTTAAATAAAAAATTTAGGAGTTATTATTTGTTGATTCCGGACTAGCATTCTTACACTCTAATGAGTGTTTTTAACCTCTGTAGAACCTCCGGAATGTGTCGGAATTTTTGTTCCTATACTCAAAAGAAGTATTTCTATACCTCTCCTCTCTTCCGGAATGCTTAAGAATATTTTAATAAAATAATATTTTATTCTTTATAAAAAAATAATATTTTACTATATATAAGATTATTTTAGTAGAAATACAAATATTTTAGTAGAAATACAACTATTTTAATATATAAGACTATTTTAATAGAAATACTAATAAAAAGTATTTATACGTTGATGAAGATTTGGAATATTTTGATTTGGAATATTTTGATTTAAATCTTCATTAAGTTTTGGACATAGTGTTACATGTCTTGGAAAATTTTTCTTTAATATAATTTTTTGACAACCTCTACATTTTACTTTTTCCTTTAAAACAATCCTTACACTTATATTTACTATCATAAAACTCTGTCTTAGGTTTAGTATTTTGACAACTTGTACATTGTCTTGTAGAACTTATACAAGAATTATAATGATTAGTAATTCCTTGAATTGTAAAATATTTATTACAATTACGACATAACTGATCTTTCATTTTATCTTTTTTTTCTTTTTTAACCTCTTCTGTTTGTTCACATATTTTTTAAATGACGTGCAAAATTTTTGTACGTTATATTTTTATTACAACCAGAACATTTTTTTCGTATCCCCTTTCACAGATTTATTATTTGGATTTACATGATTATTTGGATTTACATGATTATTTTGAGTAAGGGGATTATTTGGATTTACATGATTATTTTTAGTAAAAGGATTATTTATTGTATCTAAATGATTATTTTGAGTAAAAGGATTATTTGTATTTACATGATTATTTTGAGTAAAAGGATTATTTTGCCTAGGTGTATTTTTTCTAGGTGTATTTTTTCTAGCGGTATAAAGATTTTGCCCCTGATCTGAAATAAATAAAATGTTTTAATTTTTGCAATGGTTGTTCCAGTTGATTATTATTAGATTGATTATTATTAGATTGAATACCATCATACTGTTTTTTATAAAAGTTACTTCGATTAATTTTCCCACATGATGTATTTTTTCATATGAGTAAACAACCAACATAGTTGGGTTTTTAAAAAAATCTACTCCACAAACTTGACAAATTTGAGTCATTTCCATTTTTATTTTTATTAGAAAAAAATTTCCTTTTTTATTGTTAAAAAATGATGTTACCAAATGTTGGTGGAGGTGCATATATCCCGAATAATCGTGAATTAGAAATAGAGATAGAAAATTATATTATGAAAACTGGAGACATTTTATCTGGTCCATTGCATCTTTCTATTCTTCCGCAACAAAATACAGGGTTAACAAATAAACAATATGTTGATACACAAATCAATGACTTAAAGGAAAAATATATAAACGATGTTATGGTTCCGCTGATGAACGAATTAAAGTTGCTTAAACTTAATGACAAATCATTAAACGAAAAATTATCAATACTTGATAAAAAGGATAGAGAGCTAGAAGCAGATATAGCAAAACTTTTTAAAAAGATTTCAGAACAATCGAAAATTTTAATATTACTTTCTTTAAATTTAAAATCTGCAGTCATTAGAAATAAACATCAGATACAACTATTGAAAGAACAATTAGAAGATGAAATAGAAAAACTACCTGAAAGAATTAAAAAAAATTTAAAGCAGTTACAAACTACATTCCAAAAAAGTAATGATGAATTGAGTTCTAAAATTGCTCAACAAATGAAAAAGATGAATAGAATAATAAATGAAGTAAACTCACTGAATGAAAAAGTTGATAAAATGAAAACTCTTAAAATCAATTTAGAAAATGAATTAAAGAAAAATTTACAAGAAAACTCTAAAGAAAATAAAGAACAGTTAGATTCTGTTAAAAGACAATTAGATGTTCTTAAAATTAAGTTAAATGCACTTAAAACGGCGTTGAAGATGAATCAGGTGAAAAATGCAAGTTAATAGAAAAGAAATTAAAGTACATCACACGCTATTTGACGCAATAGATAAAGTGCAACAGGCAATTAATAAAGTTATCTCGAAGTTGTTAGATATTCATAAACGTAAATCTTAAACGAGTATTGTAAATATTAACTTAAATATTTTTTACCTACAAAAAATAAGAATCATAAAAAAATATAAATATAATTTTAAAAATATAAAAGTATAAATAAAATTTATTAAAAAAATTAAAAATATAATTTTTAAAAAAAATTTAAAAATATAAAAGTATATAATTTTAAAAATGGATAAAATTAGAGCTAATAATTTTAAAAGAATTAAACAATTAGAAGAGTTAATAAAAGAAAGAAATATTATGAAAGAAAATCATAGAATAAAAAGAATGATTGATGCAGGTTTGGTTCCTGATAAAGTTAAACCAAAAACGCAATCTGTAAAAGTTAAGAACAAAAAATAAACATTTTTTATAATGGACATCGGTTCATGGGTCAACGGAGATGTCTTCCAGGGCTTCGCGCTTCGCCGTGTATTTATGTTTTTCCCAAAAGTCAAATTTATTACTAAAAAATGCCTATAATTTATAAACACAATCTTAAACAATTTGCTTCAAATCAAAGAATTGCTCATGAACCACGTATGAATCCTGTTTATCATTATGATAATAGAGAAACCGTTCAAAAAGAAGGGGATGGCATCTTTTCTGGTATTGGTAGTATTGTTAACTTGATAAAAAATAATAAAGATTTGATTACATCTGCTGCAAAAGGAGCAGCTGCTATAGGTAGTACAGCTAGTGCAATATCAAATGCTGTTAAATCACAAAACGAAATTAAAACAACTAGAAGCTATTCGTAAACTTAGGAATGATTCTGAAGAACTAAAAAAATTAAAAAAACTTTCAGAGGAAACAAAAAATAAAATTGCTAACATAGCTGTTGATGGTGGTAGTAAACATAATGAAAATAAAAATAATGAAAAAACAATTGAAGAAATAAGAGGTAATGGCGTGAGCAGCAACCTTCGGTCTAACCAGCAAAGCTGTAGCGGAGCTGGTCTAGCAAAATTCTAAAATTATGTTTTAGTAAAATTTTTTAGCAAAATTCTAAAAATTATATTTTAGTAAAAATTTTTTTTCTATCTGTGAGAAAAACAAAAAGTCAAATTATTTTTTATAAAAATTTCTTCGCTTATCGAAAATAAATTTAGATTAGACGATCCTCCGTTCGTCAGTTATAATCAAAAAAAGAATGACTATATAAGAATTGCTATGAATCCCGGATCTTCCAGTAGAGTAAATACTGGAGGAGATTTAATCTTTGAAGTTGATAATCAGCAGAGTTATTTATATTTACCTGATTCATTTTTACACTGTGAATATTCTCTATATTCTGATGCTAATTTTACAACACCATTACCAGATACCGATAATATTACACTAGATAATAATTTCTTTCCAAGATTATTTACACAAATGCGTTTAGATGTTGCAACTCAAAATATAGAAACAATAAGTGATTCTCCAGGTGTAATTGATACAATGCTTAGATTTGTAATAATTGGTGAAAATAATAAAAAGTATGAAATCGAAGGTATGTTTCCTGATACTAATGATGGCATTATAATTGAGGATTTAACTCATGCTGGAACAGATGCCGCAGGAATTGCGAAAGATGTAGAAAATATTGCAAAACATAAATAAAACAAACAATACTGCATATAAAGAAAGACGTGAATTTAACAAGAAAAGTAAGCAAACAGTAAATTGGTCATTGTCTCCATTATTCGGATATTTAGATTATGTTAAAATATCATATCAGTTAAAATTTAAATTAATAATTCATCGTACAGCAAATAATGAATTAATCTTTTTTGGTAAGACTGGAAAAAAAGCATATTTAAAAATTGATAGACTTGAATGGTGGATTAAGCATATTACTCCTAGTTTAGAGATTGAAACAGCTATTGCTAAAAGATTAAATACTAACAAACCAATTCCAGTTAATTTTC